>CANUEY010047754.1:0-15950 GCA_948099555.1 Croton setiger
GCAAGATGTGAATGACATGATTATGTATGTCATTATAGTTTGATATATGTTTAATAGAGAGGCCATATACTATACATGGGTGATGAGAATGACATGTTCATGTATGTGTTATATATGTTAAAGACATTAACAGATTTAAGAAGAGAATGCAATATGTTATATGTGTTCAAAAAAAATATAGCATGTTTTATGACGTAAGAGTATAAGTAGAGAATGTTACAATAGGTTTCAAGGATAATTGTGAATTTTTAAGTTAAAACAAGTATGAGGTCTAAATTTGAGCCTTGGGTTTTGTTTTTAGGACCTCTGGGGTCTGAATGAGGGGTTGAAGAGGTGGAAAAGGTAAAAAACACAAAGAGCACGAAGAGAAAATAGAAAAGAAGAGAAAGAAAGAGAAAAGTGAGAAAAGATAGAAAAGAGAAAGAAAAAAGGAAGAATAGGGAAAACTAGTCCCTATCATGGTCTCCCTACAGCCTAGGGAAGATTAGGAATAGAATGGAAGGAAGAAAAAGCTTAGAAAACGAAGAAAATGGTAGGAAACAGAAAATAGAGCAGTGAGGAAGGAAGGAGAAATAGAGAGAAAAAGAGGAAGAACCAGCTTGCATAGGGTACCTAAGGTAGTTGGGATAGCTTAAGGGAGTTTCTAGGAAGGAAATGGTGGCGCGAAACGGCCGGAAAGTCGCCGAAAATTGCCAGAAAATCGGCTGGAAAACGGAAGGAAAAATAGAGCATCGGTCGCAGGTTTCTAGCCTGAGGAAGGAGACAATCAAAACAGCAGCACAGACTGCGTTTTGATGAAAATTTCCTCCTGAGTACCTGAACTTGGTAAAATTATGTTTTAACCCTTGAAGTTTATAATTTAATACAATTTAGACCTTCCAGTAAATTAATTATTTTCAATTTAGTTCTGCCAAATTTAATTTCTGCCAGATTATATTTTGGTCCTCGAAGTTCTGGTGTGTTTTCAATTAAGCCCTTCAGAACTTTTAATTGTTTTCAATTAATTCCTTCCACCCAAATTGAGTTTAAAAAATCATAATTTGTCCCATGAAGTTACTGCCAAACTTCAATTAAGTCCTTGGAAACTTTAAAAGTTATTCAATTGGGTCCCTCCGTCCAAATTAACTTCTGAATATTATAATTTGACCCCTGAACTTGTTGTCAGACTTCAATTGAACCCCTAAAAACTTTAAAACTTATTCAATTTAGTCCGTTTTTGTTTAAATTGAATTTTTTTTTTAAATTTGACCAATTGGCTAATAATTGAGTTAATTGGTTTATTGTTAAATATAATTAGTATATGATTAATTGAGCTTGGAATTAAATATGAATGGCATGTATAATTATTTTTAATATAGTAAACATGTGTTATAAGTTAAAATTCAAAGGAAATAGAAATATTATGTGATTAAAACTAATATAGTAAAAGATAATAAATATAAAATCATGCACTTTAGTATATATGAATGGTAATTAAAGGGAGATTAATTATTTATATATGGAATTATATAGGAACGTCTAAAATAGAAGGGAAGCGGCAGAAACAACCCGAGACCCAATCTGGATTGCGATTGAGAGGTAAGTGTAAACTTACTTATTTGTATTGTTTTGAAATGATTTGTCATAAAATGACAAATTATTATATGATATTTAATTTTTTGGACCGGTACTGAATTACGGTCAACTGATTTATTTGTTATTGAAATTATATGATATTTGAATTACTTTGATCGGTACTAGAGCTGATTAATTGAATTGTTTGTTTTGACTATGGGATAATTGAACTGTTTGGACTAGCATTGAAGCTGGTCACTTGACATTATTAATAATTGAAATACAGGTGATTTGGTTATTCAATTGGTACTGATATCCGAAAAAATGACCTATTGAGACTTATTATTTGATATTTATCTGTTTGAGCCGGTACTGTAATCTGGTCAATTGTGAATATCGTTCTTAATTAATGATGTTTATTTGTTTGGATTGACATTGAAACCTGATCAATTGATTTGATTGTTATTATAAATGTAATGATTAAATTACTTGGAAATTTATGACTTAATTGTTTTGAAAAAGTAGAGATGAATTCAATTATTTGAAATAAATGTTTTAATTGTTTTGGTTAATAGAGATTTATTGAATTATTTGAATTAAATGATTGAATTATCATGAATGATATATGATGATTAAATTACTTGAAATAAATTATTTAATTATTTTGAATAAAAGGGTTGATTAAATTATTTGAAATAAATGAATTAATTTTTTTAATCAAAGAGGTGGATAGATTATGTGAATAAATGGGTTAAAGGTTTTTGATATTATAGGTTGATGATATTACTTGGAGAAGGTAATTTACTTACCTTGGATTATATAGGTTAAATGGACTATTTGTAACAATTATTTTCATCGCTTTGAATAATATATGTTGTTTCGACCGTTTAGATTATTGGTATACATGTTTTGGATTATACACGTTGAATTATCGGTTTGGACTGATATTGCTATTGATTAATTGAATTGATTGATATTGAATATATGTTATTTGAATTAATTTGGATCGATACTGAAGTCTGATCGATTAAGTTATAGTATTTGAACAATTGATTTATTTGTTTGGACCGATACTAAGGTTTGGTCATTTGAAATTATTGTTAATTGAATATATGTAATTCAATGGATTGTGACAGCACTGAAATCCGTCCAATTTGTTTATTGAGAATTATTATACGATATTTATCTGTTTGGACCGGTATTGAAGCTCGATCGTTAGATTATGTTGAATATTGTGATTATGGTATATATGTCATACAGGTGCATACATCAGGACTTAATAAAGGCTATTGGACCATCCTGACCAGTACAGGCAAAAATATCACTTGGGATCTACGGGTCAATATATGATTATCACTTGGGACCTACAGGTCAATATATGATTATCACTTAGGACCTACGGGTCAATATATGATTTTCACTTGGGATCTACGGGTCAACATATGAATTATTATGGGCCTATGAATTATACAGGTCTTTATTACTAGCCAGCCACTTGTCACTTGGAATCTCGGGGCAGTACTTGGCTCAATGGTTCACAAAAAAATTAAATGGAATCATTGGACATCAGCATTTACCTGTTGCTATGTTTTGACTGATATTATGAAATATGATTTATGACCATCTTGAATTTTGTTGTATATTATGATAACTGTATACATGTCATACAAGTTCAGTGCATCCATTTTGACTAAATAAAGGAGTTGTGACAATCTTAACTAGTACTTGCAAAATATCACTTGGGACTTACGGGTCAATACATAATTTACAATTGGGACCTACAGATCAATATATGGATTACATATGGATCTATGAATTATACAGGTCTTTGCTACTGGCCAGTCACTTGTCACTTGGAATCCCTGGGGCAGTATTTGGCTCGATAGGTTACAACGTAATCAATCAGAATTACATGACATAGATATCTGAATATTATCCTTTGCATTTGTTATATGAAATTACTTGGTATTATTGGTTATATTAGTTACATCTCACAGAGTGAACGAAATCCTATGACATAGACATTTGTATATTATTATTTGTATTTGTTCTAATGGAATTATTTGGAATTATTGTTTAAATCGGTTACAGCTTGCAAGGTAAATGAAATCATATAAAATAAGCTTTTCAACGACATGTTTGGTGTATGATTTTGATTAGTGATTTTATTATTTTGTTATATATTATTTTAGTTTATACTTGCTGAGTAATCAACTCATCAAAATGCAATTCCATGATTTCAGGTTTCGTTAGGCAACTAACAGCGTCAGTTCTACCTTCTTTCTGCTCAAGTCGGTCAGCTAAAACTCCCAGCCCCTCTCTCTCGCATTACGTTGCATATAAAGTTATTAATATGTAAATTATATTATATTGCTTTGGTTTAGTTTGTTTAATAAGTAAAGTCATAATATAATAGTCGTTAAAGTTTGCATATACTATATAATTTGTAAATTATAGTTATGGTTCGGAATATCGGATACTAGGGTTATAGCGATTAGTATATGTAGTAGTTATGTGCATAAAAAAAAGGCATGTTTTTAATGACACATATAGGATATAGATTGTTACACTTTTGGTGCAATTTGCCGGCGACCTCCGGTCCGGCTTGACTGTTTGCAGTTTGAGAAAAATGGTTTTCCGGACCTCAAAATTTGAGTATTCGCACTTCTCTGTAGCTTTTCAAACTTTTTCAACCCCATATTCACGATCAACATGATTTTTGACATAGTTTGAATACCATATTGATATATTTTTGTGACCAAATGAAAATGATTCACGGTCTAGGAAAACGAGTTTTAGAGTATCTGTAAAAATGATTTGCCGATTTGACTCCCTAGACGAATGAATTTGGTCTATAAATTTTGTAACATGCCTTTGGCACCTACACTTTCGAAAGTCATTCGTCTCAAAGTTTTCTTTACGGAAAGTTATCTCTGACCTCAAACAAATACTGTATACGAAAGATATGATAGCTAAAATTTGAGCATCATAACCTTTTGTATTCACAAATCTTTTTATTTACTTCTTTAGTTTACCAGATTTTAAGTAGATTTGATACTTTGTTCCCTTTTTAATAACACTCTTTTCAATGAGTTATTTTCATTGTATTAAAAAAATCTCCAATACTAATTATGTATATTGCAACTAATACAATAAGCAAAATAAGAAAGGTTAACCATTACATAATTAAATATTTATTTATAAACAATAACTTATAAAATATTTTTCTTATATTCTATTTTTTTTTTACTCATAATATAACAAATATAACAAACAATTAATATTTAGTATGTGCGTTATTTAGCAGAACTTCTAAAATAGAAAGTTTTTTAAAAGGTTTAATTTGACAATCAAATGGACGACATCATTGGATAATATTTTTAAAAACTCTTTTCATTTTCTAATATAACGATTAAATGAGATTAATTAATATTAGCATTAAAAATGCTCTAATGAATGTTATTGGTATCTATATGAGACTTTATCAGATTTTTAATTTGAAAATCATCGTCATAGTTCTTATTCGACTCATTGAAATATTGTGTCATAAGAGGCTAAATAGTAAATTTAAAAAAAAAAAATTGAGTTCATATGTTAAAATTCAAATATCACATAGTTCAATTTTTATTTATAGAAAAAGAGATAAGTTCTATGCTTTTTTATTATTGTTATTCTTTCCCATATCCATAGCATGTGTGAAAGAAAAAAGAAATCCATAGCATGTGAGTACGGTTATGGTTGATAGGAACATAAGATCCAAAATTGCTAAGCTTTTGGTTGGAATCCGTTGACATCTCTAGTCTAGATACAGAAATATCATTTTTCTTTTTTTTTTTTTATAACTGAAGATAAAGAAATATCATTCATTCATTTGGTTTATGATATATAATATTATTTGTGCTGTTTAAAATTTTTTAGATGAATTGTACTATTTTAAATTAATTTTATTATTAAAAAGAGATTGAAATGAAGCTTCAGAAAAATTAATAATTTTAGAAGAATTCAGTTTCCACTTCTTTTCTCATTGAATATTATGGCTACCCATGTGACGACACATGGAGAGTTGCGAGGAGCCCTCGGACAGCGTACATTTTACTTTAAGTAAATACTGTTTTCATAATTTATACCTTTCTATAAATTTATTTGAATTATCATATATCCTTTTTTATATAGAATAAAAACTTTGATTTGCCAAACAATAAATAAACAAATAAAAAATTTCATTCTTATTCGTAAAGTAGTAGACTATATAAAACTAAGATATTCTCAAAAAAAAAAATCAAATTCAAAATTAAACAGAATTATCAGAATACAAATAAAAAAGAAATAATCCAAGAAAAATAAAAGTAAGAGAATTTATTATTTGTACATACTATAAATATGTGTAGCAGAATTGGAAAATATACAGAATAAAACAGTAAAGCATTATGTTCTTCATTTTTTCTTCCTTTAATTTTATAACATCGTATTAGAGCTGGAATTTGGTCACAGGACCTAAATTCAAAGTGCTCATCATCTACCTCCAATTTACCTGAAATGACAGAAAGGTCTCCTTCCTCTTCGAGGACAACTGAAACAGGAGAATCACCAAATCCAAACCCCCTCAGTATGAGTCAGCTTCTAGACTTATTCCAGAACATCAATCTCAATTCAAAGCCAACAGAAAACCAACAATTCAGCTATGATAATTTCAACAAAATTAAACAACCATAAATACACAGTCTAGTTGAGCCTCATGAGCCTGGCCATCCAGGGCAGAGGATGGCTCAGCCATATCATTGCCCCTCTACCGCTTCAGACTGACCCAAATTCTCAACAGTGGGTTCAGAATGATTCCACCGTAATCATGTTGATCATTGAGAACATAGAAACAGAACTGGTACACCAGTACATCAATTATCCCACCGCAAGAGAATTATGGTTAGGGATTGAATTAACTTACTGTAGCGGAACTAACACTCTCCAGATCTTCGATCTAGTTGTGAAATCTAATCAGATGAGACAAGGAGATCAACCTTTAGAGAGGTTCTTTAGCCAGCTCTAGTCAGTCTAGAAAGAGATCGACAGACGTCTGCCTCACCTCATAGTGTGCCCAGAAGACACCAACACATACAACAAACTGCAACAAAAAAACAGACTCTGTCAGTTTCTTTCCAGCGTCAAAAACATATACGATGCTGGTAGGAGAGATCTCCTCAAACAGGATCCACTTCCATCGGTAGAAAGCGCATACGCCACTCTAAGGAGAGAAGTGGCCAAAAGAGAAATCATGGGAGAGGGCGACCATCATCGGGTGAAATACCCTCAGGCGTTAGAAGTGGTTTTGCTTGCCGGTCAAAACCAGTAAGAAATCTGGCCAGAGCATCATCCTGGCGAGACAGTAAAATCCTCAGTAAAATCTAAAATGGCGTGTGTCACTCTAAATAATTGCCCTAAACAAATTACAAATAAATAGATTCTGGATTGTGTAGCTACGAATACTATGTCATATGACATTTTCGATATTCAGTCTCCAATAAAATCTCACAAAACATGTATCCAGATTGCGAACGGAGGATATTCACCGGTTGAAGGAGCGAGGACAATTACTGTCAACCCAGCTCTCCGGCTAACCAGTTGTCTTTATGTTCCGAACTTGTCTCACAAATAGTTATCTATTAGTCATGTCACAAAGGAGCTCAATTGCAAAGTTCTAATGTATCGTATGTTTTGTGTTTTATAGGATATCCAAACGGGGAAGATCATTGGGCATGCATCTGAACATAACAGATTGTACTATGTCGATGAAATGGACCAACAAGGCACTGCATCGCTTGCCCACAGAATAGTTGACCGGCAGATTTGGTTATGGAATTGGCATTTGGGACATCCCTCACCTAAATACCTAAAAATCTTGTTTCCTCGGTTTTTTAGCAACAATAATAATAATTTTCAATGTGAAACCTGTATCTTAGCTAAAAGTCACCGATAGTCTTTTCCCACAACAAACACTAGAGTTGATAGTCCATTTTCGTTAATACACTCGGATGTTTGGGGACCTGCACCAGGGGCTAGTAAACACGGTTACTCTTAGTTTTTTCTTTTTATTGACGATTGCACTAGGATGACCAGGGTATATTGTTTGAAACGAAAGTCTGACGTTCATGAAAAGTTTATCCTTTTTTATAAATTTGTTCAAACCCAGTTCCAGAAGCAAATTAAGATACTTAGGTCAGAAAATTAGGGGGGGGGGGGGGGGGAATATGTTAACCAATCCATGAAACAACTTTTTCATGAGCAGGGTCTTATACACCAGACTACTTGTGTGACACCCCAAACCTAACCTTACGTCGTTCCAACGTCAATTTCATGCATTACGTGCATTTTCATTAAAATGCATCATGATTTGATTTGATAATTAAGTTAAATATGAATTATATGATTTGGATATGATAATATATGATTTGAATAAGAATTAAAAGCTATGTTATAGGCTCGTTTGTCGTCGAAAGACACAAACGGAGCTAATTAGGGTTTTTGGACCCGCACGACCGGAAAATGCCGAAATCGTGTAAAATATGAACCAAATGAATTTGAAATTTTGATATATGTTTATTAACATGTTTTAAAGAGTTTTGGAATCCTAATTTTGCGACAAAGTCGTACGGTTTTGGTTCTGCAAAAATCGTCGAGGTTACGGACTCGGTTTAAGGAATCGAGCGAACCACGACCAATTTTCAGATTCCGATTTTTACGAAACTTCAGACACGTGTTCTACATATTATTTTGACACCAAAATTTATTTAAAATGGGTGTTGGAGTGTGATTATAGGCTGGAATTAAAGGTTGAAAGATTGAATGAAAAGAAGGAAGAATGCTTAAGTGTGAAGTAAGGTTTAAAGTGAAAAAACTTAAGTTTTATGTGCAAATTTGACCCAAGCAGCTGTTGGGCATTATTGGGACTTGTAATAGGTGCTGGAGAGGCAAATTTTGGAGCTGGTTCAGTGGGAAAGAAAGAGAGGAAGAAGAAGAAAGAGAGAAAAGGAAAGAGAGGAAAAAAAAGAGAGAAAAGAGGAAATCTTTGCAAAACCTTTAATCCAATTGTTCTAACATTTTTTTTAGGTTGTATATGAAGTGAATTGAAGTGTTAGATTGATTAGAAAAGGGCTGGAAATCCTGGGAGAAGAGAAACAAAATTCTGGGTTCAATTTTGGGTATTTTGGGCAGTTTTGAGATAGCAACTTTGGAGGGTTATATCTTCCAATTGGTGAGGCTTTTATGAGTTTGGGCTATATGGGTTGATAGAGGGTATGTTTTTGTAGAGTTTGGTCATTTTAGTTTGCAAGAAAACCACCAGAGGTGGCCGGAAAAGTGGCTAGAAGTTGGGTTGAGCGATAGGCAAAATCTGGATTCTTGGAAAACAGTGTTGAGGAGCCAACTTTGGGGACTTATATCTTTCAATCTAGAGAGTTTCTGGGAATTTGGCTCCAATGGTTAGCTAGAGAGTGTGTAGAGGAAGAGAAAAATGGTCGTAGCTCGCCGGAAAGCCACCGGAGGAGGGCGTACGTTCATCGGGAAGTGGGCTTGAGAGACTGATTTTTTAGGCAGGAGGCTGCGGGAGGAGGCGGTTGGAGGCCAGGCCAAAACGACGCCAAGGGCGTGCGTTTTGAGTTAGGCACGCGGGGGGAGGGGGCTGTGGGCTAGCCAAAACGATGCTGTTTTGGGGAATTCTGTTTTTGGTGCCTGATTTTGGTGAATTCTGTTTTTGACCCCTAAAGTTTATTTATCTTTGCAATTTTATCCTTCCAGCAAAGTTTTGTTTTATTTCAATTTAGTCTAGCAGATTTAATTTTAAATAATTGCAATTTGACCCCTAATGTTTCTGCAATATTACATTTTGGCCCTTTTGGGCAGTTTTTGTAATTTTGTTTAATTGCAATTTGGTCCCTGGACTTTTAATTAATTATAGTTTTGGCCCGAAACTTTTATAAATTATGTTTTGACCCTACCAACCTAATTTTGACATCCTGAATCCGTTTTTGACTTCAGAAATTTATTTTGAGATCGTTTTGAGCTCGAAAATTGAGATTCAAATATTTTGTTAAAGAATTTAATTATGAATTTGGTTTTAATTTATGATATGGTTTATTTAATTATAGTTTTGGTTTTAATAATTATAATTATTATCAATTATAATTATTATATGATAAATTGAGTCTATTAATTATTTTTAATATGTTATAAATTGATTTTAAATCAGAAAATTTTACGGATTGACTTTAAATTCTCGGAAAAATATATAGATTAATTTTAAACTCAAATATTTCAGAGATTAATTATTAAATCATGCATCATAACATATATGGATTTTTTATTTGATTATTTGAACATCATAGTATTCCTTCTACACACCTTTAAATAGGCTTTCTCGAATTACATTGATCTTGATCTCTTATAAAAATGAGAGTATGTAGACATATTTGGGATCTAACCCCAAATAACAGGTCAACCACTTTACAAAACTCTTTGTTTGCATCCTGCATTACATACACAAAATACGGTTAGTTAAATATGCATGAAACAGTCTCCGAATCCTCATCCGGTTCGCAAACTAGTTTCTAAAATCTATTGGGCTAATTAATCTAGAAATAGGATAATTATTAAAATCGGAGTCATCTAAGGTTCTTTCTTAATTTTCCCTAATATAAAAATAAATTAAGTGGCTACTCTACAAACACACAATTCCGAGTGAACACGCCCCCATTCGTGAGGATGGCTAGGACGAAGGGTTCACAGCTCCGTGCAATTCTTTACTGCTTTTTGCATTTATTGTTACATTGCATTGTTGTGTTGTTTTGCTCATTCACGATTAATAAAAAATCTCAAAGTCCAAATCAAGCTGAAGCTACGAAGCGGCCGATGACTACCACACATATGCACTTGTGAATACTCGAATTTTGAGGCCTGGAAAATAGATTTCCGCAGATCGCAAACAGTCAGGCCAGACCGGACATTTTCTGAAAACAGTTCCGGAAGTATGCCTTCATGGTACTTGAAATGTCCGGGATTTTACGAGGTTCACAGAAATGCCCTCGAAATAGCCATCGGGGTCTCGGAACTTCCCAAAAAGGCTCTAGAATGAAAAACGCGCGAGTTGTGGAAGCGAGGCAGCCCTGGCCACCTAAGGAAGGCGCCCCTGGCTGCCCTCTAGAGGCAGCCCAGGCCGTCCTCCAAGGGCGCCCCCGGATGCCCTCCAAGGGCAGTCCTGGCTGCCCTCGGTTGACTTTTGGCCGAGATTTCACCTATAAATACCCCCTAAAACATCATTTTTCTTCACACCTTGAGCTTTGTTGTTAGCCGCTCTTTTCTCCCTTTTTGCCTATTGTGATTCTTCATCTCCAGGCAATTCTTTACTGCTTTCTGCATTGCATTGTTGTGATAACTTGCATTTGCATACATAAAACATAATAAAAATAAGTCCGAATCAAGCTGAAGCTAAGGAGCGGACGCCAATTGCCTCACGTATGTCTCGAAACTTTATCTCTTTGAATTAACTCTTTCTTATCCCATGTTCTATCATGCATACATAACATATTGCATTGCATAAACATACTATTTGGCTAATATGCCGTTATAATCACTTATTTTGGCCGCCGCGCCACCTAAACCAAATCTTTCGGCCACAACGCCGCTTTAATCATTTTTTGGCTTCAACCCCTAAACAAACACACTTTTTTGCCGCAGCGCCATATCAAATCAACTCTTTTGGCTATAACGCCACACTAAAATACACATTTTGGCCCCTAGGCCTAACAAATCACTTTTTCCCCAGCGCAAAACACACAAAACATACACTTTTGACCACGGAAGTCATAAAACTCCTTTTTCGGTCACTAGACCAACAAAATCATACTTTTGACCGCGGAAGTCATGAAACTCCTTTTTCAGCCACTAGGCCTAAATTTCACACATTTCGACCACGGACGTCGATAAACTCCATTTTCGACCGCGGAAGTCGATAAACTCCTTTTCGGCCACAAGGCCTATATTTCGACCACGGACGTCAATAAACTCCCTTTTTGGCCCCTAGGCCTAAACTTACTTTCACACACTCATAGCATGCATACATGCATACACCCCCTTCATCGCCTTTAAATAGGCACTTTCGAACTACATTGACCTTGTTGTCTCATTCAAATGAGAGTATGTAGGCATATTCGAGATATAACTCGAATAGCAGGTCTCTCCTCTCCCTTTTTCATATATCTAGTCCAAATTTTCATTCTTGCATAACATACATTTAGAAGAAAGGATCATTGGATATGAATGCGTGACATAACCTCCGAATCCACCTCGGGTCGGAAGATTGGTGCATTTCATCCATTGGGGCGATTAACCTAGAATTAGGTTAATCGCAAAACGAAGTCACTAGGAGTTCTTTCTTAATTTTTCCCCTTTAACAAAATAAATTAAGTAGTGACTCTACACACACACATTTCACCCCGAGTGAACATTCCTGGCCAACCGACTTCCCTCGTGGATCGGCCCGGCAGCTCAGAAGGGCAGCGACCTCCGGAAAAGGTTCATAATCTGGTGACTCAGTTGGGGAGAAAACTTAACTAAAGTTAATTGTGGGTTACCATTGCATTTATATCCTTTGCATTTTTTATTTTTTCTAACCTCTTCGGCAGGAACAAGATGCTCTTTCCCAAAGAAGAAGAAGATTTGGACGTAAAAAAATAATAAAATGAATTGCATTTGCATCTGATGTGCAACTTTTTCAAAAAATTGATGATGATGATGAGATTTTCGAAAAAGCTTAAAAAAATGAATTTCAAATGAATTTCGTCTCTCTCTACAAAACTTCTTGTGAGTTGGGATAACAAGTAGTGCTAGATAGGCACGTCTCTTTGATGATCGTCCACGGACAGCCAAAGCGTCCCACCTTCGTGCCGAAAACCACTTCTAATCCTTTTAGTGGTGGCCCAAGTGTAAGTCGTACTGCTGGAACCACGCGAAACTCTCTGTTTCACATGTGACTAGGTATATCCTTACTTTAGGCGCTCAAGGGTTCCTATTAGCCACTCAGTTTTCTCATTCAAATTAGAACCTTCCCTTTAGGATACCCTTGACTAGACTATTGCATTCATCCTATGACATCAAAATGAATTAGGGCGTGATAGATGTATGCATTCATGCATTCATAGCATTCATACAACCTATAAATAGGGGGAATAAAAAAAAAGAGGTAAAACCAAAAGAGTAAAAATGATGAAAAGGAAGGAAAGAATAAGGAAGGGAATGGGAATGAATCATTAAAGACTAATGCCATAATAGAACAAAAAGTCTACCTGTTGACGGCCGGATTTTCGCCGCCAACGAAAACAACATATTTTAAAGGGGTGACAAAACATTTTTAGCTTTGGAATGGGAATGCCGAAGCTAGTCGGTCTTAAAAATTATTTTGAGAGTTTTTAGTTTAAAAGAGTCGCCACCCGAAAATTCGGGAAAAACCAAATTTTATTTTTCAAAAATGACTCCGTTTTTAGAAAAGGCACTGGTCAAAAATCAGAGATTTTGGGTAAGGGGGTAAGGTACGACGGTTTAAGTTTTACTTAAATCGCCGCCCGGTAAAACCGGCCTCTGGTTTGTTTTTCATTCCAAAATTTAAGTTTTGAAGTAAAAATGCCGTTGCGTGATTAATTTCTAGCGATGTTCCTAAATGGCGTTTTCGGTCATTTGCGGAAATCAAATTCAATTATTGAAAGCGATAAAGTGCGGAAATTAAATGCGGAAATTAAAATTATTCTTCCTCCGATTTGGAGAAAATAATTACAAACCGAATACCTATTAATTACATTCTACCCGAATAATACCCGAAATTAAACCCGGTGCCCAAGATTAACAATTAAAGGCAGTTTATTGAAAAATTGCAATTTAGTCCCTAAACTATACAAAAATTGCAATTTGATCCCTGACGGGGAAAATTATCACATAATGACATATAAGACAATTAAACGACGAAAAACAACACTTAGAACGTTTTAAACATGTTATTAAACATTTATACACAAAATATGGAAAATTGCAAATAAGTCCTCGGACTTTGTAAAAATTACGAAATTGCCCCCGGACGGGAAATTGTTATTACAGCATAAACGACATCACAATTTAACAAAGCAACATTAGAAACATACTAAGCACATCAAATTGGCCTTTAGAAGCAAAATATGCAAAATTACATTTTGGCCCTCATATTTTGCAAAAATTACAAAATAGCCCCGAAAATCGTTTTTATTGCAAAATCAACCAAAGATAGTGTATAAACAGTCTGGTTATGTCAAAAATATCAAAATGGTTCAACAATTGGAAAATTACCATTTTGGTTCTTATATTTTCCCAAAATTACAATTTTGCCCCTTACATTCATTTTGGTCCCAAAACTGACCCCTAGCATGCATTTCTACCTAAAACACTCTGGACCTCACAATTCAAAACTGCAGACCACATATGCATTTGGAATTCAATATGATTTCAACATGGAGTTATATTCCATATGAGGTAGGTTGCATATACAACAAGTCCTGGACCATCTTAGGGTAAATACATACTGCAGAAGCAACAATCATGTGACAGATTTTGACAAACAGGCCAAGAGATTACTAACAATGCAAAGACAGGCGGTTGGTTACCCATTTAAACATATAAAGAACATAAATGAAGACCACAGTTCATATGTAAACTCACCAAAGGCAGGACCTACACTGGAACTATATATAAAATTTAACCTAAATGAGGAACATGTAGTGTAGAAACTGGACAAGAACTTAGAATTGAGTTTAGCAAGAAATAGACCAGAGCTATGATCTTGCACTGTCGACACAACAAATGATATCAGCATGCATACATCATGGATATAGAAGTAATAGAACAACAATCATTAACATACATTGTCTACCGACTTGAATGACATCCTATCATACAGCACTAATTCATATATTCAATGCAATCATGAAACAGCAGACTTGAACTTTAGGCAGAACAGAAGTCAATAGAGCATTTACAGAATCTCAATATCACACATGCTGTGGAGAGACAGTCACAACAACATAAGCACCAAGGGACATCCTCAACCAGTGACACAAAAGCATCAAGGCTCAGACAACAATTATATATTCAATAGGAAAACATAGGTGCAGCTAAGTTACTCACTACCAACATTCTAAGTCAGGCAAATAAACTGGGATGAACTGAAATTGGCAATTAAGAACAATGTTCATGACAGAATCTAGCTGGTATCAACAGGCAAGGGTAGAAGGTAGGACCGAAAAATAAAAGCCACAGCAGTGGAGATAAATGTGCAAAGTGAACTGGAAAATAGCATGCATTACAAGGCTGTACTCTAAACATGTTATTCCAGGAACCAGAGAGAAAACTAAATGCTTGAGAAAAGGTGACTGACTTCAATAACTTGCATAGAACAATTGACTTACCATCATCCAACAACAGCAACAGTCCCAGTAATTATCAACAAAAATAATTTATAAGACTATCTATATTAGTTGAGAAGGACTCGCTGTAACCACATTTTGAGAAACAACATTCTGGACTTCATGGCAGATCCAACTAGGGAGGCTAAGCTATTTTGTTCAGGACCAATGCAGTTGGTTCAATCAAGATCAACAGAAGCAGTTAAAACAAATATTAACACATTTAAAAGTCTGGACCTAAATGGCACAGCCTATAATCCTAGATGAAGAGGTGGAACAAGCTGGTTTACATGAGCAGGAAATTATTTGATTCTAACAAATTCACAGAACAACCTTGCTGCAAATGAGTATTAAACGATACACAGCACAGTGCCTAGCTAACAGGCTCAGACTCCAGTAAAGGCAGTAATCCTTAATCATGGCAATACAGACAACAGATTCAATGCTTTCCAGTTTATTTATCAATTCCAGAAGCAACACATAATTAGCAAACAGGCTAACAATGACAGAAACAACAAAAGGATGCAAATGGAACTCCAACAGAAACATTGATCTAGAAATGGAAAGCAAACAGAATAATCACGAATACTCATCTAAGTCAGACATCAGTCTGGTTCCCACACAACTAACATCATTACAGGCAAATTATTATAAACAAATTGAATGAAACGGAAAATGGAAACAGAAACAGTAAGAGAAGGTTTTCAAAAATACCTCAACAGAAGCTTTATTTCTTTATTGCTATCCAATTTCTTTACAGATGTGTGTTGATTACATCAATAACAAATGAATTCCTATTCTAATTTGGTATTTGAATACTCAATTTATAAAACCCCTTTCTCTGGAACCCTAATTTGAGAAATCCCCAAATCGAATCCTTAAACTCCCAATCCGTGACCTAATTCTCAAATTGGAGTATGTAGGCTC
>CANUEY010047774.1:0-32516 GCA_948099555.1 Croton setiger
TTTTTTTTTACTCTTTTTTTTATATTTTCTCTTTTCTTCTTTTTTTTTTCTTTCTTCTTTTTTTTTCTAATATATTTTCCTTTTCCAATTTTTCTCTCTTTTTTTTTTAATAAATATATTTTTAAATTTTCAAAATAAAAAGAAACTAAAATTAGAAATAAAACAAAAAGATATTTTTAATTTGAATCTTTTTCTTTAAGATTTTAGAGGCCAAAAATCGAGCGTCAACAGTTTGCCCCCACTTTGATATAATTTGTGCGAAGCACAAATCATACCAAAGTAGTCATTGACGCGAAGAGAAAGGTAAATTTATTAAATATTTTCTTTTTAGATTTTGGAGTCAAAAATTGAGCGTCAACAATTGGGTAGAATGTATTTTAGGAGATTCGGTTTGTAATTGGGTAGAATATTTTAGAATAAGGGCTGTTTAATTTCTGCAATTTAAATTTCCGCAATTTATTGCTTTCTGTAAATGTGATTTTTACAAACGCCTTAATCACCGATTAGGAACATCGCTAGCGGCTTTTCAAAAATAATAGTCTTAACTTTAATTTCGGAAAATCGAATTTGGTTTTTAGAGGCCGGTTTAAACCGGGCGTTAGTCGAAATTGCAATTTCGGCTAACGTACCCTACCCACTTACCCAAACTCTTTGGTTCGGATTTTTGTGCCTTATCCAAATTTTCAAAACGGAGTCAAAATGAATTTTTGTGGTTTTTGTAAAAACCGGTTCCCGATATGGGTAGCGACTCAAAATCAAATTTTTAAGACCGACTAGTTTCGGCGATCAACCAAAACGGTTTTTACCGCCTCAACCCATTTTCGGTTTCCAAAACCGAACCGAATGGAATTTCTGATCGAAAACCAGAAAATTGCGAAAAACCCTCTCGATCACGGGAGGAATTCAGTTATTGTTTGTCAACAGTACCCTACCCGCTTACCCAAAATCTTTGGTTCGGATTTTAGTGCTTTATCCAAAATTTAAAAACGGAGTCAAATGAATTTTTGGTTTTTGTAAAAACCGGTTCCCGTAATGGGTGGCGACTCAAACGAGATTTTAAGACCGACTAGTTTCGGCAAACATCCCAAAACGGCTTTTATCGCCTTAACCAGTTTTCAAAACGAAAACCGAAAACTTTTTGAAATCAAACAGAATCATTAAGAAATCCCTTTCGATCACGAAAGGAAAACCGACCGTCGGCGGTCCGACCGGTTTCCGCGAAAATCGGGCCGTCTACAGGTGGACAGTGACGGAGCAAAGACGATGGAAGCAATAGAAGAAATAGAAGAGGCTATAGTGGCAATCCCTTCTTCGACTACAGCTCCATAAAAACAGAGAACGAATCCATTTTGGCATATTTTTGCCCATAAAATACACAACCCAATTAGTACCACTGGCCGAAACTCATTAGCTGCTGCTGCAAAACAAATTCTGTATCTGCAATAAATCTGTTAATTTTAGCACTTTCGGGAGAAGCCCATTGATGTAATCATCTTTTGTTTCAACATCAGCTTGACAGTTAATAGATGTGCAGAGTGATTTTGAATCTCTCCCATAATACTGTTGTGGACATTTGTGGCTGTTGTTTTCTACTCCTTTATGTCCTGTTTTAGCCATCCAAAAGACGCCCAAATGATTATTAATAAAATCTGTACTATTTGGATTGGAGTCTAATCTGGAGTTCTTGAGTTTGTCTTCAACCAATTTCACCCAATACATAATCCTAAAATCTGGAACTAGCTCACCCATTTCATCTCCTCCAATAAATAAGGACAAACCAAAATTTCTTCAAAGCATAAAGGATAATAAGAGTTACAAAGAGTGGCAGCTTCTGATAATCCAACTCACGGAGATGAGGCAGTTTTTTTTTCATTTTTTTTTATTTATTTTTTTTCTTTTTTTTAAAGACCTGGTCATTCAAAAAGACAATAAACAGTAAAGCTAACTAGTCCCCGGCAACGGCGCCAAAATTTGATGGGTGTCGAATCCACCAAAAATAAAAACTTGCTCTTCCTACAAAACAAATTTGTAAATTGGGTGAGAAGGGTCGAACCCTAGGGACTAGCTTGCCACAAATAACCAGATTTGAAATTAGAAATAAATAAAGTAAAGAGGGGAGATTAAAATTCGAAAGGAAATTAATTAATAAAAAGAATTAAAGCAAACGGCAGAAATTAATATTAACTAAAATAATAGGAAACGGATTCAGTTAAGGCATACCTCGGCGCAAAGTTCGATTCGATTGATCATTGATTTCAAGAATGGTTCCTTAATTCATATTACGGATAAGTTATAGCCAAGAAGAACATCGACCAACCAATTCTACCGTAATAATAGGTTGCTAAGATACGATCTAATAACAACCCCTAATTAACTAGTAATCCTAAGTACGACGAAAGATTTAACCGTTAATTGCATTAAAAATTAGTAGAACCCTAACCAGATTAACAGAAACTACGAGCATCCATTTAAATCTAATTATATTCTCCCTTAATATAACGCAAAAGGTTCTACCCAATCAGATTATATTAATTACTACTCTATCGATCTAACCAAACAATTACGGATTTGATTCAATCGAATAGTTATGGAAATTGCTATTAAACAAAATAACGGGCCCTGTTAATTCATTCAATAAGAATTTCGCTAGGGGATATATTTTCTCAATAAATCACAGAAAGAATATAAATGCAACAAAAATTAAGAAATTCAATTAAGTTTATTAATCTCACAATCGAAATCAAACTTGTACCTTGGTGGCGAAAAGTGTCCACAGAAAGACCTAAAACTGACTTAAATACCTCCCAAAAGGTAGGGTCAACTAATATAATAATAGGACCCACTAAAATTAATAATAAATTGACTGTTCCGGCTTTAAAACGCGCATAATTAATTCTTGAGATGTTTTGGGCTTTTAAAACAAACTGCGTCTCCCGTTTTCCGCTTAGTCTCGCCCATGGCATTCCGAAAATACTTCAATTTTGCTCATTTTCGCTCCATTCACGCCAAATTCAACTTT
The DNA here is from genome assembly GCA_948099555.1 of Croton setiger. Taxonomy (NCBI): domain Eukaryota; kingdom Viridiplantae; phylum Streptophyta; class Magnoliopsida; order Malpighiales; family Euphorbiaceae; genus Croton; species Croton setiger. The sequence continues at coordinate 3,020 of CANUEY010047774.1, forward strand.
TCCTAGCACAAAAACAATAAATCAAATAAAACTATAATTTTAAGCACAAATAATCCAAAATCAATACAAATATAACAATAAAAACAAGTTGGATTTGCATGTTATCATCGAACAAGCCACGGAGTTCAATTGGAGTAAAAGGCTAAACGTTGTAAAAGGAATAGCAGATGCCTTGTCTTACATGCACCATGATTGCTATCCGCCAATAATTCATCGAGACCTTTCCAGCAACAACATTCTATTGGATTCAGAATTCGAAGCTCATGTCTCTGATTTTGGTACAGCAAGACTCTTGATGCCAGATACATCAAATTGGACCTCTTTTGCAGGAACATTTGGATACACAGCTCCAGGTGAACACAACATGTCTTCTTTATTTATTTCATTATGTCTGCTATGGGTTTTTATCACTATTTATGAAACAAAACTTGTTCAATATAATTAGCCCAAGAATTTAACTGCGCATGTGACATAATATACACTGTTAGCATTATTGTAATCTGATGGATGAGTCTGAAAACTTATGTAGAGCTAGCTTACACAATGGCGGTGAATGAAAAATGCGATGTCTATAGCTTTGGCGTTGTGACATTGGAGATTATGATGGGAAAACATCCAGGTGATTTCATTTCATCACTTTCAGCAACTGACCGGTCAACGGCATTGAAAGATGTGGTCGATCAACGTCTACCAGCTCCTCGAAATAAAGAAGCTGAAGGAGTGATCTACAATTTCAAACTTGCATTAGCATGTCTGAGTGTGAATCCTGAAGCGCGGCCAACAATGGGACAAGTTTCTTCAAAGTTAGTGGCCAAATGGCATTCTTTAACAAAGCCATTCCCAGAAATCAAGGTAGAAGAGCTTTTGCTCTAAGATAGGATCACTGGCTAATCCTATTATAATTATAAAAGCTTGTATTCTTTTCTTTTTTATTTTCTTTTTCAGCCTTATATATGAGTTGTTCTGCAAGTGTTAAACTTCAACTGATAAATAGAAAGGATGGATACATTTGAAACAGATGTAGCAGTAGGACAAGCATGTTGATTATGAGATGAATTTGTTGGCAAACCAGAGCACATTTGTAGGAAGGAAACTCAATCACAGAGAAACTTGAGAAAAACAAAATAAGATTTTGAATAATGAATTTTTTTTTTCAATTTTTTATCTTTAGTTTTCAAAATCTGATGAAAAAATTTATATGGGCAAAGCTGCAAACAACAATGTTCAGTTTTCCTATCTCTACTCTATGAATCATGTGGTCTATTGGGTTTTGTTTAGATCTTCATTTATCTCTATCCGGAGAATCTTCATTTACAGTGTAATCTTCAATTACCAAATCCTGAACATACTCCATTTCTTTCTTCACTGCTAAGTACTCCAGAGCTGTTACAACATCACTCATTAATGGCCTACTTGAAGCTTCTTCTTGAAGACACATGGCTGCAACTGCAAGTGCTTGGTAAAGACCCCTCTCAGGATAATTCCCTTCTAACAATGGATCTGCCATTAATGTGAATTTTGTTCTGTCTCTAAATAAGGGCATTGCCTGCATCAAGTTGGACAAAAGAAAACAGATCAAGATATGATGAATTACCATTTTAATTTTATAAGATTAGCCTAAGTAATGTGTGTGTATGTAGCATACCCAAACAACTAGATTCTGCTCTTCGGTTCGTCTTGAATTGTCAATAACTCTTCTTCCTGTGATGATTTCCAAGAATACAACTCCAAAGCTGTATACATCAGACTTTAGAGTCAATTTTCCTGTTAATGCATACTCTGGAGCACAATAACCATAAGTTCCCATAACTCTAGTGGAAACATGAGTCTTATCCCCGGTCGGACCAAGCTTTGCCAGCCCAAAATCTGAAAGCTTTGGCTTGAATTCTTCATCTAATAAAATGTTCGATGCTTTAAAATCACGGTATATTACCGGAGGATTAGCTGTTTCGTGCAAGTATTCGAGTCCTTTTGCTGCACCTTCAGCAATTCTCATTCTGGTATTCCAATCCAAAGGCTTTTTACTTTTTGGTAAATCTGAAAAATTAAAGTCCAGCAGAACATTACATAAAAATGGCATAAACATTCAAATAAGTTAATGGAGAAAAGTACTGGATTTAATATACCAAGAAGGTGATCCTCAAGAGAGCCATTAGGCATATAATCATAAACTAAAATTCTTTGATCACCATCAGCACAGTATCCAACCAGATTCACAAGATTAGGATGGTGAAGAAGACTTAACATCAAAACCTCTACTAGGAATTCTCTGTTTCCTTGAAATCCATTTCTATCGAGCTGCTTCACAGCAACAACCTGAAGGAAATGAAACAGCAGCTAAAATCATTACGAAATTTCTCTTTTGCTTCAGTTTAATGAAGAAATAAAAATGATTACTTTGTTTGAATTTTCAAGCTGTCCTTTATACACCCTTCCAAAACCACCTTCTCCTAGCAAATTTTCAGGGTTGAAGTTTTTAGTTGCTACATTTAATTCGCGGTACGTGAAAATCTCAGCAGATATATTCCCTTTTCCAATTTTTTTTATTTCTTCTGCTATGTACTTTCTTCTGCTGCTATCTGCACAAAATAGCTTCACTTTAGATTAACTCCTTCAAATTTCATCATTTTATAGGGACACAAATGAATGAACCATTTAATGTTCATTGATATTGTAAAGAAACCAAAGTTTTTTCTTTGGAGAAATTTGAAAATTATAAAAGAAAATAGACCTTTTCTGAATCATGAAACTGTTTATTTTCTGAATGATGTGTTGTTAAAATTTCATAAAATTTACCACTTTTGAATGAGATATTAGCAAAAGAGGCTAAAGTTTTAGTATCTTGATATTCTTTGATGCTCTTCTTCAATGATTTTCTGCAGACTTTCTGTTCCGACATGCAACAATGGAAGCAGTTCATCTTTCCACCTCCACAGAATCAACAACCATCAAAAAAATCAAATCTTGAATCTAATAAATACCAAAGAGATAAAATTTTACAGATTGGCTTGTTTGAGACTTGGGAAAGAATCAGTCTCAAAAACAAGCAAACACTTTGAATTCAAGATTTGGGCTGATAATGGAGAGAAGATGATCTGCTCAATTATCCAACCCATAACCTTAACCCTAACCCTGGAAGAGATTCTTGTTTTTCAGGATTCACAAGAAAACACTTCCCTTCATCTCTCTCAAAACCCATGTACACCTAGGAAATGGAAATTATGACTCAGTCAATTTCCTAAACATAGTAATCAGACAGCTGGTTTCTATTTTTCATTACCTATCCTAAATTCTTGGATATTCCAAAATTTTTGAAAAGCCTGTTTTTTTTTCTCTCCTTTTTCTTTGATTTTCAAGCTAATAATGGGTTTTGAATTATGCAAATGTTAATGGAACTCCTCCTTTATATATCTATTTCTTTATATTAGTTACATTTCCTATTCTATGAAATGTGTAACAGGTTGGATATGGATTGTTACAGACCGGTCAATACTTATCAGCAGTTTGCCAAAGCTTATGTGTATTTTTACCAACTTTGCATGGCGGATTAACAATCATTAGACCAAGTTTTCTGTAGTAAAGATTCACCAGCTTGGATTTTTAGTTTTAAGAATTGATTTACTAATTCAGGAGTTTGAGATTTGACTGCCATTAATAGAATCAATCATTTGAGAAAAGAAGCAGAATGATTATTTAGATATTACAGCATAATTACTTTAACAAATATTAGAAATTATTTAAGAAATTGCCACATTAGCAATAGTGTTTCTAATATTGTGCCATGTAAGCACACAAGTAGTAGTTATTATATATTTTAATATATAAGAAAACTCCTCTTTCAATTATACTTTTTTTTTTCTCAACTTATTATTTTTAATTTATGCAAAAGGGATTGATATTTCCTAACTCTACAACTCAGCAAAATAAAAATAAATTTCAATGGCATATTCGTAATTTACATTTTTCTCCATGTCTTAGTAAATAAATAAAATAAAAACGTAACCGAGACAAATATTTGCCAGCCATAAAATTTAACACTAATGGGGTTTTTATGCTGAGGACTGAGGAGGAGGGTTAAGGGTTTTAGCCTCTTTCTCCTTCGTTTCTCTCTCTCTCTCTTAGCTCATGGCCACTAGCCTCTGCTCCGCCTCTGCTTCTCTCAGTTACCCACTTGCCTTACCTTTCGAACTCAAATAATCCCACCTCCAAATCCACTCTTATTTACTGGGTTGCCACCAAGAACTCAACAAAACGGCTCTTCTTCTTCTTTCTGGAGGCACTTCTTGCAGCTCTTTTAAGCTGGGGAAAATTACAGGGGTGGTAGCTATGGGGCTCTCCACCACACAAATTACTCCACTGGGACCAATTTCCCCCTCTTATTTCAAGTATTCGCGTTCTTGTCCTCGTTTTGCTTCTGTTGGTGCTATGTCCCGGCCGTTCTCTAATGCACTCCACAGGTTTTGCCTCTTTTGTGCCTTTATAGCTTTTTGTATCTGCCTTTTTTTATTTTGGAGAAAATTTTCTATCTGCATATTTTATTATTAGATTAAAGTTATTTTTCGTTGTTGATTTTCAAGTGTATTAGTATTTTCATAATGGTTTTGCTAATTGTTTTTAACATTTACTTGTTTAGTGTTTATTATCTAGAAATATATTATTAATTTGGTTGTTTCTTTTTCTTATGAGTTTTTTTTTTGGTTCAGTTTTCTGGTTTATGGATGCCTGCATTTTGTTAAACAGAATGTTGAGATTATTTATTCTTTTTTTTTCTGGTTAGGTTTTGTGGAGAAAGGCCTACAGTGGCAATATATAGCATGGAAAGAATAGGTGAGAGGAGAAAATTGGCTACCAGAAATTACACTACAGTCTTCAGTGCAGGGGTTGACGCTAGCGTCTATAACAGCACCAAAAGCGAGTGGAGTCAAAATACTAAAAGCTTGCAAGAAATTAAAATGTTACAAAAGTCTAAAAGTGCACAGTATTGTAAAATGGAATATACTGAAGTTAAGAATGAGCATACTGAAGTCCTCAGTTCTTACTCGGTCATACCTGATACCATTGTTGTTGATAAAAATTATATGACAAGACATGATGAATCCAGTAGTAAGAAACAAGTATTTCCAGGAAATGGTAGAAATCCTTTTGTTGATAGTAAAGGTTACCCTTCATCAGTTATATTTAGTAGTGACATGGAGAGTGGTTCTGGTGAAACTATGGCCCTAGATAATGTCAATGGTCAAGAAATTCATAACAAAAGTCCAAAGCCATTTTATTCGAAAAGTATCTCAGGAGAGAGTAAAGGAACTGAGTTTAAGACTGGTGGTAGTGGAAATATTGCCCGAGGTCAAATGAATGGTCAAGTGACTTATACAAGAAGTCCAGACATTTCGTCTTTGAAAACCATGTCAAGAGAAAGAGTACAAACTGGAGTTAAAACTGATGGTAGAGGATTCATGGCACGAGGTAATGTGAATGGTCAAGCACTTTATGATAAAAGACCAAACAAGTCATCTGCAAAACATCTCTCAAGAGAGAGTGCAGGGATTAATGGATCAATGATGTTGAAGAGCAATGTAGCTCCAGATGTGAATCATGAGGCAATTGAAGCATTGTCTGTAAAGATTTTGGAGCGCAGCCAAGAGAGAAATTCCAATGAAATTGAGCATACAACTGATCGAATTGAAAGTAGAAGTAACCAGACGAAGGAAAACCTTACTCTTGATTGTTATGCAGAAAGTTCTGTCAATTCCAAAGAGACTTCTCGCCATCCAGATATTAAAAAGAAGCTTACTAGTATCTATGACAAAGTTCTGGTTGTCAACAATGTCTCTATTGCAGAAGAGGTTGTGAGAAAGCTTACACATGAGTACAGGCATCTCGTCCATGCTTGTGATACTGAGGTATGTGGTTTACTTAAATGACATTACTTATCATCTTTCTCTTAAATATGGTTGCACCTTTAACATAGAGGCTTGATGCCAGTGCTAGATAGGATTGAAATTTATAAAACTGATATATGCATCTTGCAAAAGGCTGTTTAAAAGTGGGAGTTCAAGGATTTAATGGCAGCAAACTGGGACCAAATGAAAGGTAATGAATATAAACAGTGGACAGTGGTCATGTTCACAAGATTTTCTTCATTAATGCATGGTTTAAAAAAACAAAATAAAATTCGATTTTTTTTTTTGATGAAATCTTTTTGTATGCCAACAAATTGGATTAATGCATAAAAAGGGTAACTGAATGAAATTTCCTAATTCAATGACCTGATTGCTATAGTACTAAATTGGATAATGTTAATGGATTCAAGTTAAAAGCGTGCCTTCCCCTATAAAATTGCATACACTGAACTTTTAATACATGAGCACTTGATTCTAGAATTTAAAAAAAAAAAAAAAAGAGAAGTATTATGACTGAAGCACAAGTAGAATACTAGTCTGATATCGGGATGAACTCTGACTTTACCCCATAGCTTATAAATAACAGCTTTTCCTTGTAACAGCTCATAAATCTCGTTCTTCAGAAACTGTATACTAGTCTTTCTTCTATTGGAAATTGACTGAAGCAGGCCATGCATGATTTTGGATGAAGTAGTAAGAAATATTATCAGTGTGCATGTGCTATTAACAAGATTGGACCTTTATATATACCTGGTCAATGCGCACCTGACTTTGTGATTTAGTTTCAGCAAGCAACTGTCTAGTTCCTGAAATATCATTTTTACAGGTGGCCAAGATTGAGGTTAAGCAAGAAACACCTGTTAACCATGGAGAGATAATATGCTTCAGTATTTATTCAGGACCAGAGGCAGATTTTGGAAAGGGGAAATCCTGTATCTGGGTTGATGTTTTGGATGGTGGTGGCTTTGATCTTTTGGATAAATTTGCTCCATTTTTCAAGGATCCATCCATCAAAAAGGTAATTGTCTTATTTTTTTGTATTTTTTGGATAGAGTTATTTCTAGAGCACACTCATAATGCCAAAACAAGAAATTTCTTATGAAAATAAACTGACTTAATTATCCTTACAAATTTAAAATTTAAGGTTAAACAAATTCAACTCTCTCATTTTCTTATGCATCTTTTGGTTATCCTTTGGCAATTTTTTTCTTCGTTAGAATCATATTGGATATTACAACATGCTTATTCAAACCAATAAATAGTTTATGGTTTATTTATATGATCAACAGAAATGATCTGAAGCAGTTATTGCTTTTTGAGAATTTCAACAGATACTTTGTAAGTATATTTGTTCAACATTCTTGAGCAAGAATCATATGTTACTGGCAGAAAATGTCTCAAAGCAAATATAACTTAAACACAGACAAACTCAGAAAATAATGTGCCATGGGATGAGGAAGAGAAACATTTAATATCCAGCAAAACAAAATTAGTAATTAGATATATAAAAAAAAATATTTAATTTGATATCAATTTATTTGCAAAATTTTTCTTGTTTAACCTCTTTGGATCGGATACGTCTTCAACAAGATCCTTCTACAATTGATAGTGATGGTGATGAATAAATTATGAGAGTTGAAACAGAATCAGTGTATTTTGAAATGGCCAAGATCAATTAAACAAATAAGATTTGGTATAAAAAATCACTTATTGAAAAATGACAGATTTTGAGATGAGTAAGATTAATTAACATCTAAATATATTTTAAGCCGTAGTATAAAAGTTTGTGGAAGGAAAAGGCAATGTGTTGAAAGATGGGTGAATTTCTTTTAATGGTAATTGGATTTATAAGGAATAATTTGCTATGCAACTAACAAAGTGTGCTCTAAAATAACACCACCTTTTTTTTTTCTTTGGCTTAACGTCTGCACTTACAGTTGCATAGCATGATGAACATTAGTGTGTTCAATGTAAATAAAATAAATTGCTCATGTCCACCTCCACACTGTACACCTTTTGTTCAAGTTTAGTTCTGTGCATGATTAAAAGTCTTGACTTGTCAAACAGTTATGGTATGATGGTTTTGATAATTTTGGCTTATTTGTCAAGTAACTATTTTGGTTAACCTCTTTATAATTTTTAGATATTTGTATCTTAGCTTTTCCTAGTCAGATGCATTGATCTTTATTCTTTTGTTCCTTTTTGAGTTGCAGTGAAAGGTTGACTATTGTTAAGTCCTCCCTTCTCTTTCATATTTGTGGTAAAATTACATTTATGGTTTATCTTACTAAAAGTTAAACTTGATCTTATACTCGTACCTGCATTCCTTGCCTACTTCCCATTGGACCATGAAGAGATTATTTCCGTTGGCACTATAGATTCTTTCTTGATTAAGAAATGACATTCTAGTATCCCAAAATCTTCCCTGGAAAATATGTATGTTGGTGGATAAACCATTTGGGAAATGCTTATATTTTGCTTGTTCATTCTGTAGGTTTGGCACAATTACAGTTTCGATAACCATGTTATTGAAAACTATGACATTCCTGTTTCTGGTTTTTATGCTGACACAATGCACATGGCACGCTTATGGAATTCATCAAGACGGGTAGATGGTGGGTATTCTCTTGAAGCTCTTACCAGTGACAAAAGAGTCATGGATGGGGTTAAATCAAATTATGAAGAATTGTTCGGGAAAATGTCAATGAAAACTATCTTTGGCAAGAACAAGGTGAAAAAAGATGGATCTGAAGGTAAAATGATCACCATTGCTCCTGTTGAAGAGCTGCAAAGAGAAGAACAAGAATCATGGATATGTTATTCTGCATTGGATGCGGTAAGCACTTGGCAGCTTTATGAGAGTTTGAAAAGGAAACTATTTAAAATGCCATGGAATCTTGACGGTAAACCAGCTGGTAACATGTTTGACTTCTACAAGAAATACTGGCAACCATTTGGTGAAATTCTGGTCAGAATGGAAAGGGATGGGATACTCGTTAATCGAGCATATCTTGCCGAGATAGAGAAGGTTGCAAAAGCAGAACAGGAGGTTGCTGCTAATAGATTTCGCAATTGGGCAAGCAAGTACTGCTCTGATGCCAAGCATATGAATATTGGAAGTGATACACAACTCCGTCAGTTGCTTTTTGGTGGGACTGTAAACAGGTAAAATCTTTATGGTTTATTATTCTTTCAATACATTTGCTATGGGTAATCTATCAGCTGGTCCATTGCTTTGAGTCCAGTAACATGGTTTTCCTACCTCCAGAAATAAAGTTCCTTGCTTTTAACATCAAAATCTCCACATTCAAGATCGTAACCTTTTCAGTAGCTACAAAATCAACAACTGAAATATATCTGCTATAAATTTGGATGTCTCTGCTGTTTGCTATGAAATTTGTATGGTCACTCGACCCACTTTCATCACATGGAATACTCCATGCTATTGTGAAAGGAAAAGGCATCAATTATTATTTCTCTCTGTTGCAGAAAAAACCCTGAAGATAGTCTTGAATATTCTAAAACATTTAAGATTCCCAATGTTGATAAAGTGATTGAAGAAGGCAAGAAGGCTCCTACAAAATTTCGCAATATCACATTGCACAAGATTGGTGATTTTCATGCTGAGATTTTCACTGCAACTGGCCGGCCCTCTGTCAGTGTAGATGCTTTGAGGTCCTTAGCTGGGAAAGTCTCTGCAGAATATGATTTTATGGGTGACACGGATGATAGTGAGTTGGAGGCAAGTGAAGATTCAGAAATAAAGGTGTCATTTGACCTCAAGGGTGTAGATACTTCGGCTTATGGCTCAGCTTTGAAAGCATTTTCATCACCAGAAGAAGGAATAGAAGCTTGCCATGCTATTGCCTCTTTGTGTGAAGTTTGTGCTATTGACTCTTTGATATCAAATTTCATCCTCCCATTGCAGGTATTTGCTACCATGAGTTTTCCCCCTCTGTTATCCATCCTGGCATAACTTTGAAGTACTTCATGCTAATATTAATGTCTTTATACCCCAGGGGGATAATGTATCTGGTAAGGATAAACGTGTTCATTGTTCCCTGAATATCAATACTGAAACTGGGCGCTTATCAGCTAGGAGGCCAAATTTACAGGTTTCTTTCTTTGTCTTCTTTTCTGCATGTTGACTCTCATCCTGGGGTTAGTTCAAGCATTATTTAATCTTCATTAGTGGTTTATAATATACTTATAGAAGTTATACTTAAATGTCCACTTGCTTCAGAATAATTAACAGGTAACTTCTTGTTTTCTATAATTCAGAATCAGCCTGCTTTGGAGAAGGACAGGTATAAGATCCGTCGGGCATTTATTGCTGCCCCTGGAAATTCCCTTATTGTTGCTGATTATGGGCAGGTTAGTAGTTTGCGTTATGCCTGAACTCCATTGAATTTTAAGGGTAGATTGAAATATTTATTATTCTATCACAGCTGGAACTTAGGATTCTTGCACATCTTGCTGACTGTAAGAGCATGTTGGAAGCTTTCAAAGCTGGTGGGGATTTTCATTCAAGAACAGCAATGAACATGTATCCACATATTCGTGAAGCCGTGGACAAAGGTGAAGTGCTTCTTGAGTGGTATCCTCAGCCTGGTGAGGATAAACCCCCAGTGCCCTTATTGAAGGTGAATTTTCTTGGCATCTGATCATGAGGTTGTTTTCATGCTTTCCATTTGCCTATTTTGTGCTCTTAAAAGATCAGATATAACTCTGTGCCGTTCCCCCCCTACATTCAGGAGGGTGGGGATTATCAGATGGTTATGTTGACAGAATAATTTTCAAGGCTGATGGAATCATAGATTCTACTTCTACTCGGTCTAGCATCCGAGAATAGTAAATCAGTATGATCATAAGATTGTATCTCTGACAAAAAAATTCCAGTTAAAAATTGAAATTTTTTACTATCCTCAACGTATAAATATGATATTCAACAATTAACATATCAAATTACTTGAACAAAATAAACAAAAAATGAATATAAGAGAGAACACTAATTCTTTAACTGTTTATATAACAACTCATCAACAGCCAACAAATGAAAATATAAAAATAAGAAAGCAACAGAGGCTAGAAGAGAAAAATTGATAGAAAAGAGGACAAATTAGATTATTAGTAAAAAAGAAGGAAATCGATTGGTAAGTTCTGGATAAACAGTTTCCTGGCTTTGACTTGGAAAACTGTACACTACTTCAAAGTGGGATTTTGGCAACCATGATAAATGGAAATTAGGCTATTAGAATATGCTGCATAAGGATTTTCCTATACTAAGTGTTCTAGTAACAACTTAATTTAGAGAATGAAAATGTATTCTCATAAGCAGTAAGCACTCTCAAATTGTATTATGCTGCATCAGATGGATACAGCAACTTAATTTTACTGGGCAGCCAGTGCATGTGAATGTTAGAGAGAGCAGAGGAAAGAAAAGAGCAAAATCACTTCTACTTATTCTGTCAGAGAACTTGTAGTCTATTGTCAACAATGCCCTTAAACTTCAACAGTCATACTTTTCTTTTCCCATTTTAACAGTATCAATTTGTCTTGGGCTAAGTTATCTGAAATGGGGGAATATCAAGTTTATGAAGAACTGAACACTGGACATGAAAGGAATGATATCTTTATTTAAGTTTTGTGTTAGCATGTTATTTTGGAAAATATTTCGAAGTCTTCTTTTTAATTTCAACAGTTGGATTGTGACTTGAACATTACTCATTTAGCTGATGGAGCAGTATTTCAAGGGTCTTTCCTTTTCTATATGGGATAATTATGATGGTTCCAACTTTGTCTTTTTAACATTGTTTCTTGTATATGTTTTTGCATGTCAATTAATGTTCCTTTTGATCAAGAGAGAATGAGATACTTGTATTACATTGCCTTACTAAAATTTTATGCTTCAGGATGCTTTCGGTTCTGAAAGAAGAAAAGCTAAAATGCTTAATTTTTCTATTGCATATGGGAAAACGCCAGTGGGTCTTTCCCGGGATTGGAAGGTAATACTGAAGTGGCACAAAATAGTGAGATATTCCTACTGGTTTCACCAGGATAAACTTATTCATGTCCCACTACCATTGCTCCCAGGTTTCTGTAGAGGAAGCTGAAGAAACTGTTGACCTCTGGTACAAGGAAAGACTAGAAGTACTTAAATGGCAACAAGATCGCAAGCAAGAAGCTAAACAACTTGGACGTGTCCACACATTGCTAGGGCGGGCTCGTGTTTTCCCATCACTGACTCAGGCAACTCGTGCACAAAGGGGTCATATTGAGCGGGCTGCTATAAACACTCCAGTGCAGGTTCCTCCATCCCTCTCACCAACTTAAGTTCCCTTTGCTCACAATCTCACCTCTTTGCTTCCACTACCTTACAGTAAGAAATAACCACTGGTTTTGTTGGCTGATACAGGGTAGTGCTGCTGATGTGGCAATGTGTGCCATGTTACAAATATCAAAAAATAAACGTCTGAAGGAGCTTAAATGGAAACTTCTTCTACAGGTTAAGATCATGTTCTTTCTTTCAGTCCTCTTGTGTACTTTGAAGTCTTCTATATTTCAATACAAGACTGCATTGAAATATTAGCTGGTTGGCTGTATTGAAAGAAAATGTCTGTGGAAATTAACTGTATTTGAAAAGCAGATCCATGATGAAGTAATATTGGAAGGACCGGCAGAGTCAGCTGAGGAGGCGAAGGCCATAGTTGTGGAGTGCATGTCCAAACCCTTCAATGGTGTGAATAATCTTAAAGTCGACTTATCTGTTGATGCAAAATGTGCTCAGAATTGGTATGATGCCAAGTAAAGATAATGCAATGGGAGCTCAATTTTTGTTTAAAATCTCATTACTGAGGTTTCCTTGAGAATGGAATTCTGTTCTGTTGCTACCTCGGTTCCCATGTAAGGTGGCATCTCCATTCTTGAGAAGATTTGGCTGCAGAGTGAAGCTTTAATTGTAAGAAACACAGCAGCAGCAATCAGTTGAGGACATGATGCGAACATTTTTATGCGGCTTTTTGTAACTGAAAGATGCAACCTTAATTGTAGGTATGTGATGTGAAACAGTTGTCCCTGTCTCTCTGTAAATTCACAATTTTTTTGACTGAGATTGTATATAAGTCCACATCTGTGTTAAAGGGATTTGCGTAGAATTCATCTAATTTTATTGTCTTACGATTTGGACGTGAAATTTAATTTTTTTTTTTATATAGATTTTTAAAGTTGAATCTTCTCTTTCTAAGGACTTCTTATGGTTTAATCTTCTATTAGAATTTTAATGTGAGATTTACAGAGTTGATATGACCAATCAAACTATTTTCTTGACAAATATTTTAAAATTAAAACTTTTTATTTATAGCTTTACATTTTTTTTTAAAAAAAAATCATAATTGCTTATTTATAATTTTATAACGATTATACCATACAATAAAACAAATGTTTTTCTATTTTAAAAATTGCGAGTACTTAACACCTCAGTTGGGGGTAAATATAAGCATAGCTGAGTAAAGTAAATTGGTTCCCGCTTCACCAAATCCACAAATCTGTTCGTTTTTACATTTCATCGTAAGGTTTGAGGTATATTTTATCTAATCACCCAAAAAAATGGTTTGTACAAAAATTCAAAACCCATCCCACCAAAATGCAGCTTAATTACTTATCGAAGTGCTGTAGTTCAATGCCCCAAGCTGATGCCAACTGTATCAAGAGTTGGCCAGGTGACGCTCCTTCCCACTCTTCACAAACGTCCATCGCTGTTGATGCTTCATGCAAGTTCAACAGAAGCTCTTTCTTTAATTCCATTGGAATGCCCACCATTTCCGCTCCATTTTCCATCGCCATTTCTACCAACTGCAAACCACAAACAATCAAATATGAATTATAGTTTGCTGCCGAAATCTATTTCAGATCGTAATCAACCGCAAGAAAAGGAAAAACTTAACAGATCACCAAATCCCCTACCTGTTGAATCCAATATAAACAGATGTCAAACAAGTTCGGCTCCAGTAGAAACTGTCCGATAGCATTCAGGACCTCACATGCCGTCTCAATTGCAAGTTGATCAAGCACAGGACCTGTTCTGTCCATTAGCTTCACAAGCAGCAAGTCATCCCCTGTGGATCCCACCTCGGCATAAGCAGTATCCAAATCACCCTCTTTTAAGGCATCCATTGCATTACTCCAAGATGTCCAAATAGGATCCCTCTCTGGCACACCATTATCATCTCCCATAGCTTCTGCTGTCATCTCAGGTATAGCAACTCTTGCTGTTCGTGATAGTCCACTGTCCTCCCCAGCAACCCGAATGGCTTCCAAGGTGGCTTCATCCTTAGATGCTTGCCAAACACTTCTAGCAGATGGCCCTTCACCGAGCCTAACAGGTCCAGTGCCTTTATCCCACGCTCTCCTGTTTCCAACCTGATCACTTTCAGATTCTGACTTGGGTGATCTAACATCCAAAGAATTACTACCACCTGCAGCTCTCCTAGAGCTGACCTGCCCATTTCTGGAATTACCATAACTTGGAAAATCCCAACCATCAGACATATCGGATCTCCAATGAGAACCCCTTCCTCTCATGCCTGATCCTGTAGCATCAGATTGAGCAAATCTTTCTCCAAAAGGAACACGTGCATTATACTTAGCACTGGAATAGTCAGAAAAGCCATTATACTTCCCTAAAGATCTGCTAGAAGGTCCCTCAAAACCCATGGAAAAATTACCACCTCTTCGCCCAGATGATATTGACAAATCATGAGCCATATCTTCGACAATTCTCTCTAGACCCCTAACTCTGTTTTCCAAAGTAACCATGCTATCATGTGACCCACCCATGAAATCCTACAAAGTGCAGCACTGATAAGTAAAACAAAAGCATGCATGATTGAGCATAATCTCCTCAATGCAAAAGTTTATACATACCTGTAGCATATTCATGAGATGAGTTTGTTGTCTCTCCAACTGCAGTAGTTGCCTCTGGATAGCCAACCAATTTCCCTTGCTATTTATCAAGGATCCTTCAGACTGACCATCAGACTTGGAGAAACCAGAGCGATTGCTAGATGCTTCCCTTCGATTTACATCATGCCTGTCATCATCAAATGATCTAGGTTTTGAGTCTTTCCCGGAAATTCCTCTCTCGACGCTACGATACTTATTAGTCAAAGACCCATGTAGATCATCTGTCTGGCTGTTTCCAGTGCGATTTGACCTTCCCCTAGAATCATTTGGCTCTGTATCTTCCTCATTATTCAAAATAGAGGAATTAGCAAATCTACGAGGAACAACTACTTCTACGGGAAGATCACCAGAACCCCTAGTTTCAAGTTTCTGGAAGAATTCTGGGTTCAAGACTTTGTCTGTCAAGGCAGGTGCTTTTTTTTTCAATATCACTACTGCTTTATCAGGAATGCTTGCAGGCTTGCTTTTTGTAGCAGAATCCACTGTAGGAGAAGAACCCCTGGATGAATCCCGTGCTGATGATTCTGTTTTCTGATCACTAGGTTTTGGATTTGCATCTGATGGATCTGGTTTTTCAGATTGGTTAACATCTGATAATTGATTGTGAAGTAAATGAGCAAAATATAAGGACTATACATATTTTAGAAATAAATTACGACTGAAATGCTCACCGTCAGAGGAAGCTTTTTGGTCATCCACAATGCCATCTCCTTTCCCTGCAATCTTCTTCCATAATTGCAAAGCTTCATTCATGCTATCTCTGACAGGTTTTATCTGTTAATCAATAAATAATAATTATTGGCATGATGCTAGTCGAGAAGTAAAAGGTAACATGAGGCTTAACTGCCTAACCTAATCTTTTAAAGAAATATAATTCAACCACAGAATTAGTTCATCACTCTCAAACAGCACCATCTAATGTATACATCTTCATTACCACATAACAAAACAAATTTGGTAACATGGAGGTTCCAACAATGGTTTGTGGATAAGCAAGTTAACCGGGTTAAAGAGCATCTTGTCTTAAACAGATTCATTTATGTAATTTCACAATTTTCAAGGGGTATTCAATTTGGCTAGAAGAAAGTGAATTAGGGTAGCATTTAAGAGTGAGAATCTAAAGAAAGACGACTATGTATAACAATAAAAGGTACAAATAATTATGATTCCGGGAACTTTCTTCTTTTGCATCAGCAAACAGAAGTTCCATTCAGTTAGTTTTGAGAAAAGGTGCAAGTCCCTGCATGCAAGGAGTATGTAAAACAATCAAACATATGCTTGGGGTTCCTGTAACTTAAAATATGGAAAGGGTTAAAATTATTCATATATATAAGAGGCTTTGCTTCCCAAATATGAATTGAATCTTTATGATGAGACAGAATGCAAAAAATGGGCTTTACCACATGAAGTGGGAAGTAAATCCCGCATTAGTAGTAATAATAACATATGTAAGGGACTTACAATGGAATAACCAGTGGACTTAGCACAAGCCAATTGGTCTTATGCAAGATAGGTTCCAATAATCCCACATTCTTGTGCTCTTTCACTATTTAAAAAATTGAACTAATTTTATTAGGGTGGCTTAGAAAGAAGAGTTGGGAGACCTTTGAGAACAATCTTAATTGGTAAGAGAAAAAGTTACCAACAATGTTTCTTAAGTAGCGGGACATCTCCCACAACCTACTCATTTTAGTGACTAATATGCTGTTGATACTTCACTACTAAGGCAACCCAATTGTCTCCTAAAATGACACATGTCAAAAATCACAGTGGTGATTGAAATTGCAGCCCTAGATAAACACATGGCATAAACATTTTCCTTCTGTTTTTTTCTTTTTTGTTTTCATCTTAGAGAAACAGTATCCCTTTTGTTGCAATCATTTCAAAGTTCTTCAAAGGATTCCTTTCTTCAGCCTTCCATATATTAAAATAAAATGTAAAATAACATGATTGTCAACTCACATATCATAGGCGAAACAATTTCCTCAAACATTAAAAAATATTAGTATTAAGGCAGGATGTAATTCTTATAATTGGGTTAACTGAGAAATTGAATAGATGCTGATATGGAAATATATGTGAAATCTGGCTTATGCATAATGCATTGGATGTAATAGCAATTCTTTATCTCTTCAATTTGCTATTATCTTCCAGTCATTATTCTCTCTCTCCCAAATCCTCCTTTTATTTTCTTCTCTCTTTCTCTGCATTTCATTTCTTCTCTCAGTTACCAAATCACTCAAATGAGTTTCCAGTAATCACTGAAGTTGACAAATAGAACTAAGTTCATCTTTTCATTGTTTCAGCATTGGTTTCAAACAAGATGGCTTGTTGTTCTTAAACTAAGAAGACAGCTTTCTTCCAGAGGGTAAGAACTATCACAATGATGGGAAAATATGAAATGTCAGAAAGCCCTCTCAAGTCAATATACTAAAGACGTCAAGCATTGGAACAACCCACGTTTCCTCATGTAGAAACTATTATAAACTTACCATTCACCACTAAGGCTAATGCTTAAATACACTAACATGAAACATAAAAACTTCAGTGCTTAAGCTTATCGACCACAAATAAGAATAATAACAGGGTGATGATGTCAAAAGAAGTCAAGAATTGGATGCCTATGTAGAGTGAGTTGCTTAAATAAGATACCTTGTCGAAATGGCAAGTCTCAAGTACTGCCAGAGTGGAATTAGCAGGTCCATCTGTAATCAAGCTGCTTGAATGCAATGCTATGGCACATAGAGCCTCAGCTGCAGCCTTACGAGTTGCCCAATCTGTACTCCCGAGGCATTCATGAATACTTTGCAGCAATGGTTCCAATCCTTGAGGTGCAATAGACCCCACCTACAACAATTTCATATCTTTCAGGATTGCAGAAGTTTGCTTTGATTCTAGCAAGGATCATACAAAATATTTCTGGCATGATAGGGAAGTTTAAATGCACACTGCAATTTGGTTTACTTCAACAAAACATGATGGCTAACAGTAAATTAAGTGAATTCAAGTATCCTGAAAAGTTCAAGAGTATGAAAATCCTTTTATTACCAGTAAAAGGAAGCAACATGTCAAAGTAACACCTTGAAACTTATGCCACAAATCCAATTGTTTTTATGTGCCCCTCAACATCAATCAAACATCACCTTTATTGCCAAGCATGAAGTGATAAATGTAATATGCAATGGGAAAATGTTGCCCAAACCTGCAACAAGGTTGCCACAACACCCAACATTGCAGCTTTGGCATGGAAATTCTGACAATTCAACAATTTACAGACCTGTGGACACAACATCTGAAATGCCCCTGCAGGCACATTTTCTGCGATAGCACACTCTACCATCTTTGCCATGCACATAGCTGCACCAAGTTGCACCCCTTTGTCCAGCTTGTGCATGGCCCCAAACAATGGCCTAACAAACAACTGTAGTCTACCCTTCCCTCCAACACCTCCCTTCAAATACAAACCTGACAAAACCCCAATTACATGACAACATGCATTCCTAACACCTGTATCAGAATCTTTCAACATTTTAACAATGTGACTAATAATTTTGGTCAAGTATGTTAACTTTAAATCATGATGAATTTGAAAGCACAGAGAGAGTAAGAGGAGAGAATCCCTTTTTACTATAGATTTGTTGCTAGGGTCAGAAGATGAAGTATAGAGAGAGTTAAGTAGCACAGGTAGGGAATCAGGAGACAGTGATTCTGCAATAACATGAAGGTCTTGAAGGGCAAGCTGGTGTGTGTCGCGATCAGCAAGTTTAGAAAGAGAACATAGAATTCGATGCTTGAGTGCGACATTGGCAAAGTGAGTGGAAAGAGATGATAAGGAGGAAGGTGAGATTGAAGACTCATTAGCATGTTTTTCAGCTTTGGGGAATTTAGGTGCTTGTGTCATGCTGTATGATTCCGCAAAAACAGGGTGACAGGCTTCTATAATATGATGGCTAAGGCCAACATCATAACATGCAGGAACAGAAGGGAGAATGAATTACTGGCACCAATTTTCTTTTAGAGGACAAGACAAAAGGAGAGTAACCGTGCCCCTTTATTTCCAATCCCCTCCTATGAAATTACATTCAGTAGAATCCATTTTAGAGAAATAAATTTCACTTTCTAAAAATGAACTGTTTCTATTTTACAAGTGGAATTCTCATTCCTCCCTTATCTCCTACTGACACATGCAAAACAAAAACATCTATCTTCAACCCTTTCTTATTGGGTTCCAGCTTTTTCAATACCAACAAGGTAATAAGGTAAATTCTTTCTTCTGTATCTTCCTGTCCTCTTCTTTTAAGTCCCTCCCACCCCCTCTCTTTCCTTTCAGCCACCAGCAGTGTTAAATTATTGAAAGGAAAACAGAAACAGCAAGTTTCAGTTATACCCAGACAAACAGAACTTTCAAAAAGTGGGCATTTGGAAGTTTTTCTAAAAAGAAAATTATGTAGTGACTAGAATGACACTTAACAATTGTATCAGTAAATCAAGAAGACCAACGCTACCTTACTTCAGCCACAACCTAGAATATAGTTTCTATTCCTTGATATTGTTAAACAAATCAACCACAAGCATTAACTATATTTAGTTTATGCAAATTATAATCATCAAGCATGCTAAAACAATCAAAGTCCTTATATTCATTTTATCCCCTTTCCATTTCTCAAATAAAAACTAACTTCATCAGCACATATAGGGTCCAGATACAACACCAATGTAAGCCACAATGCCAAAATCAATACAAACCACATAATAATTTAACAAATTACAAATCCTGCCACATAACTGTAGGCTAAATTTGTCATTCACCATACAAGCTAAAAATGCTGCAATCCTACCATCTAAACATATGCTTAATTCCTTCTTGTTCAAATTCAAACAATCCAGATAAAGAAAAATCTTAACCAAAAAAATCAAATTCAACATGACAATTTCAACTTTTCATGAATCAGAGAAACGAAATACTCAATTATTTTCAAAAACATAGTTCACGCACATTGGTAAAATGAATAAAATCATACAAACTCAAACCTGTGCCAAACTTGTAACCACACCTAACAAAGCAGCTTTGGCCTGTAAATTTTGTCCGTTCAACAGCTTACAGATCCTTGGGCACAACTTTGCAAACGTTACAATAGGCACATTGCCAGCATCTCCGCCAACAACATTAGAATCATTCGCCTCCATAGCCGCACAATCCACCATTTTCGCCATACACATTGCCGCACCTGATTGAACGCCTTTGTTTTGCTCTCCCATGGCCTCAAATAACGGCCTCACAAACAACCCCACCATGGATCCCACTCCACTGCTATCTCCACCTCCTTCTCCCCCAGCGCCACCGCCACCCTTCAAATACAAACCGGATAAAACCCCAATAGCATCTCTACACGCATCTTTGACGCTGGAATCAGAATCTTTGAGTCTCTTAACAATGTGGGCAATAATCTTGGTCAAATGGGGCAATGTCAAATCGCGATGAGACTGGCAAGTAAGAGAGAGTAAATGCAAAGATTCCTTCTTTACAGATGGTTTGGCATTTGAAGAATCAGAAAGTGAGTCATACAAAGAATTGAGTAGCATAGGAAGTGCTTCGGGTGAGATAGATTGAATAATAGCGTGAAGGTCTTCGATTGCGATCTGATGGGTATCTCGGTCGGCGAGCTTAGAGAGGGAAGTAATGATTCTTTGCTTAAGCTCAACCATGGCCAAATGAGTGGAGAGAGAAGAAGATCTAGAGGTGGGTGGGTTGTGGTTTGGGGGTTTTGTAGGCTTTCCAGATTTGGGAGCTTGAGTGGTCATTGTTAATGGCGAATAAGAAAGGGGAGCTTTGTGTTGCAGAAAGAGAGAAATGCAAGAGGGATTTGAAAGAATGAGGAGGTGTATTAGTGTAAACTTTGAGACAAAAATGGTGAAATGGAGAGGGAGTGAGAGAGTTTGAAGGTTGATGATTGGGTTCTGTTGAGATCTAAAGAGATGATTAAAGAGTGAGGGAAAAGTTTATTTGAAAATCAAATAAGCTTAGTATTAGCAAATGTGTTGATTTTCATGCAAAACAAGGGGATTAATTAGGAATTAGACCAATTAGTAAAGGGTTATTTTGGTTTGGTGATGTGGAGTGGAGCATTTCATTTGAAGGTAGAAGAATCAAAATGATCATGACCCTTAATTTGTATGACTTAGCATGTAATTCATAGTCTTAGAGGTGGGAGTGGGACCGCTATACATCAAATGTTAGAGACTTAGTGGAAAAGTGGTTGGGTTAGGGGTTTTCATTCTAATCAAAACCCATTCTACTTCTCTCCTAAAATTAATATAAAACAAGAGCATTAAACATATACACACATTCAAAAAGTTAGAGTTATTTGGTAATGGAACTATTAGGCCATCAATCCAACAAACATTGCAAGCAGCCAGGAAGTTAATATACTATATGATATGATACTCCTCCTCTTTTTCCTAATTAAGCATCAACTTTTAATTTTAAATAATATAAATGGAATGCATATCTTTTGCTTGATTTGCTAAGTCTTTTATGCTTAACAAGTACAGTTAATGCTATCCCAAAAAATAAGACTCAAAATCTCTTCAAATATATTATATCTTCAAACTAATAAGACTAGGGCCGGAACATAACTTTAAATGCATGTGATCTCATAGAGAATAGGTCCAAAAACGATGCGTTTTTGTTACGGTACTGCCGAGCAAACGGTGCGTTTCCCTATGCATAGACCACCTTGTCTGTCTGCCTCAACCTCAAGGCTAAAAATGCCAAAAGCTATAACTCCATTTTTACTGTTTTAAACTTCATTAAATTCTATCACTGCTCCATTATTGGGACTGGTCGACCACTCTTAAGCCATACCCGCCCAGACAATGCAAATAAAGCGACAAATTGCCTTTGAAAAAAGCGAGCTTCTTTGCAAAAATTAGATTATATGCGCTGTTTTCAAGGTGACATTATTTCTTGCTTACACGTTCTAATTAACCCACAATACTCCTTTTTAAGGATCTTACTTACCAATGATTCCAAAAAGAGTTTTTGGGTTTTTTTTCTTTATTGTATTTTCCTCTTTGCTTCAATCAGATTCGTTATTCAAAAGTTTCCATAACCTTTGCTTCTTCAGCTAGCAATACTCTCAATATTTCTGGTTCTCTTGCTGTTGGGTTTGCTTTTTAATCTCAATCTCTATTATTTGCATTTGATTCTTTTTGTAGTTTAATTACAGGTAAGGTGTCGATTCCTTTGTATTATTGAAGGCATTTCACAGGATTCTTGGTGCCTAAAGAACTGGTAATTTTGTACTTATTTTAGATACAATGATTACTGGTTGTTGGGTTTCAAATTTATATTTCAAACTAACTAAGAAGATTATTCCTTCTATTAAAATATAAAATCATAACTTTTGTTGGAATAAATTTACTTATATTCTATTACACAGGTTTGTTATATAGATTTGATGTCTAATCTATTTCCATAGATCTATCTTATCTGCATAGTTGGTCATTCAGTTTATCTGATGTTTTAGTGACAGTCAAATTTTTGTGATTTTTTTATTTGAAATTTGCCTTTTGTCCCCCAGTGGTTTGATTGAGTTCTGGATGCTTGTTACTACTGCTGGATGCCTAATTTAAACCTTCAATAAGGGCTCTGATTTTATTTTTCTAAAAAGAAAGTTATCAAGAACCAAATTTGATGTAAATTCTTATTCTGCTTCCAAATGCATAATAATGAGTTACATTTGCTTTGTGCATTTCATGTACTGCAGCTCTTTAAGGATCTCTATCATTATGCTTTTAATTTATGTATTATTGTCTGTATAAAGGGAAGATTTGATGTTTTTTTCTTTAGCGAGAATAGTAAGCTTGTTATTGTATTCTAGAATCTGTATTCTGTATATCTGGTTGTTGAACCTTTGCACTCTTCTCATCTATTACTCTTATAGGAAGTATTCATTATTCTGGATTTGTTGCTTCCTGTGGCTACTTCCTGTTTACAGTCATTTTGATAGAAAATTCATTTTATTTTACTCCCTTTTCTGGGACTTGTGCTATTTGTGAATGAAACCTTGATTAAGTTGATTATTAGGACTTATTCATGATTCTGCATTGTCTTGCAAAATCCATTTTCTAATTTATTGGAAATTTTGCTGTTTGTGTTTGAGCAGCTTGTGTTCTCACACTCAGTTGTAATAGATTTCAAGTTACAATTTCTGGTGTGAGGCATACAATCATATTTTGGCTAAGAGGATGTAATCGACCTGATTGTAGGTACCATAACATAACAAGCTGAAGAATTCTTTCGTTCACATTACACTCTACAAGCCTTCAAGGCCAAGAACTAATCTGTAAAGGAAGAACTCAAGAGATTTTTTTTTTTTTTTTTTTGCTGAAATTGTTTTGAGAAATGGTTCAGAAACTAGAAGCTATCAAGGGCGGTGGAGGATCCATCAGGGTGGGGACAACCGGAACAATCAGTGCCTTGATGACAAGGGAACTGGAATCTACTAAATCAGCACCACAAGCATCATCATCCCATCAAGATAAGCCGAAGAGTGTTCCTGGGTCAGTTCCCTCTAGTGCAACTACTCCTAAAAGACTACAAGCAAGAAAATCATTAGATGAGGCAAGCAGCAGTGGCAGCACCTGCACTAATCATAAAAGCCCTGAAACTAATTGGAAAACAAAAAGCTACACTAGACGCTCGCACCGAGTTCCTATTCTTCGCGCCGAGAATGCTGTATTGGATAGAACTCCTAGCAGGGAGAAAACCAATAAGAAAGGAGTTAGCATAGTTGAAGTCGTCGATATAAAATGTGGTCACCCTGATAAAGCATGGTCTACCCCTATAACAAACAAACTCAAGAAACTCGGTTTCTCAAAGCTATCGGAGAGCATTGGCTAAGCTTGCTAGTTCTTGACATCAGATTTCAGGTTCCTATAACTGAACCCTGAAACTCCTACTGGCCGGTTACATTCTGACACTTCCACCATAGAACACATGCTTGGTAGAAGCCGACTGCTTCCTTTCTTTTTCTTTTTTGGTGTTGCTATCACCGATCCAAGATTGGATTTGGTTTGACCGCTAGTAGAAGTTGTTCCAGTAGTAGGGAACTCGCATTTGCGGGCATTCTCTTGACAGCTCGATGCAAGCTGGTTGAAATACTTGATTTCTTGCATAATGAGGGACCCAACAGTGCCCTTAGTGCCAATTTCAACAGGGGCATGTTTTTCCATGTCTTGAGGTAGTTTTGTGGTGAAGGTGATAGATTTATACATGTTTTGTTTGTTAAAGTGAAGGAAGTGTACAGTTGAAGAGAAGTGGCTTAGAGGGTATCAATCTTGGTGGGGAAAATTAGCTTGCTTCAACGGTAGGGCACAGGGTATATGGCGATTGGACTTAAACTCAGTATTTTCTCATGAATTCTTTGCCTCACGTTCTTTATCTGAAGTGAACACTCTTTATACTCCCTCTTTTAAAAAGATTAGATGGTGACATTTTTATTGTATTCATGTGCTTGCTGTCAATATATTTAATTGGCTAACTACTATGCTTTTCTTTGTTTTTTATTTAACCGGTGCAAGTATGGATTATGATTATGATTATGATTGATTATACATTTTGCTTACTTCCCAGTTAGTTTGAAATGATAATCTGAAAGAAGACAACTTGGAATTGGATCTTGTCTGTTTGTAGCATTCTGTTGCTTTCTTTTCATGTCTTGAATGATAAGGGAAGAAACAAAGGAGGAAGTGCTGTGCCTGTTCTGTACGGTTTGGTTTGGTGCGTCAACTTGAGTGCTTTTTAGGCATGACAAGTGAGACAATTACTTTGAAACGGAGTGGGTATTACAGGGAAAGTTGATTTTTTTAACATAATTTCTGAGGCTCTATATTAACTTTCTAGCTCAATAAAATCACAAATATAAATTGGTGGTAAGTCATGTGATACCACCAAGTCAGTCGATGGTTAAGAATTTAGGAAATTAGTTGGTTGGTGATAAAAATTGAGTTTTAATAAAAGGCACCGCAATTGGTGCTGCCATTTTAAATCCGTGTTAAATATAATTGTTGGAAGGGTACTTTTATTCATTTTGTAGACCTCATTAAACCTTATTGGTGGTGTTCACATAATCATGCTCCAGAGTTTAAAATAAATGTTCAATTTCCTTTTTCTTTCTTCAATATTTTGAATTTGGTTTTTATAAATGCTTATTTTAAAAACATTAGTTAGACATTAATTATAGTAGAATTGAGAAAACTTATACTTAACTCACCAAAATTTATTTATTCTTTTTTTACCATCAAAATTTAGTTTTTTAAATTGTGGTAATTTCTTATATTTTATTACCAATTTTTAAAATGGGAGGGGAAAAAATATTTAAACAGTATTTCTAGGTTTAATTTTAAAAAATGTTATTTTCTTAATATTTGAAAATAAGCGTAATTTATTTATTACTATAGAAATGTTATTTGCTTTGCAGACCCAATTAATTACTCAAACAATTCGTTGTTTACTTAAATCAAAACATTTGAAACAACTAAAGATAATAAATTCTAATAATTATTTAAAAAAACCTAGCCGTCTCTCTTTCTTTGTTTTAATTTTTTTTTTTAATTTTTTGATTTTGAGCCACTGTCGATTCTATCTTTGTTTTTAATAAGTTGTCATAATTTCATCTCATTAGCGGTGTTTTATTTTGATTATTTGTCTTCTTTATAGAGTTTTTAATATTATTATGTTTCTATTTTTGTTGTATGTTTTTATTAGTTCAAAATACAAAATGAATTGTTCGATATTTTTTATCTAAAAATCTTAGATCTTCATACATGAGTAATGGTGTTTTATTAGTCTAATAGTATAGTTTGTTCTTCTATCTATATATGATTATTTCAATTTTTTTTATGAGTTTCAACTATTTGAAGAAGAATCAATTTATTACCCTGAAAATAATATTTTCTATCAAAATTTAAAAATTATTTTCAAATAAAAAATTTTAATTTTCTATTATTGTATTTCTTATTTCTTCTCATATACAAAATTATATGGATGTATTTCAATTATTTAATTTATTAATGAAATTTCCATTTCATTTTCAGAAGAAAAAAAAAACATTAAAACAGTCTTTTTTTTTTAAAATAAAAAAAAAATCAAAAATAGGCTATTTGCTGCAATTTTCGGAATAAACTCTTAAAATTACTAAAAAGGATTGTGGGCTTTTGAGTTTCCATCATGGGCTAGACAAACCAATAAGCAATCTGCCATGAACTAAAAGTCCATAAGTAAATAGCATGCGCTGCCACACACTCAATCATTCGTCCCCTGCTACACTTCAAACTTTGCAAATGAGTGGATAGAATTGCAACTCATAAACTCCATCTCCATGATCTTTACTTAGAGAACACAGCAATGGCTTCAATACCATCATCATCTATTTCCACCCATCACTACTTCACTTCTAAACCTCAACTTTCTTCATCTTTTTCGCCAAAGTTGAGCACCAAGTTTCTGAATGTGGGTCGGGTAAAACCCTGCAGAATCGGACCCTCAAATGGGTCGAGAGTGAAGTGTTGGTTTAGGTTCGGCAACCGTGGCGTTGATGCTGAAGGTGCTGGCATTTATGGAAGCCAAGGTCGTGATGATTTTGATAGAGATGATGTTGAACAGGTGAGTTCTCTTATCTTCAATTTTTCTCTTTATCCATTAATTAGTAAAATGATCAGCGCTTAATTATGTTCTAATAAAACCCAATTAAATAAAATTTGCAGTACTTTAATTACATGGGAATGCTAGCTGTGGAAGGATCATATGACAAAATGGAGGCTCTGTTGAGTGAAAATATTCATCCAGTGGACATTTTATTACTGTTGGCAGCGTCAGAAGGTGATAAACCAAAGATTGAAGAATTGTTAAGAGCTGGAGCAAGTTACACAGTGAAGGATGGAGATGGAAGAACTGCACTTGATAGAGCTAATGAAGAAATCAGGCAATTTATTCTTGATTTTTCTGCTCAAAAGGCTTGATTTTTCATTTTCTATATAGTTTGTACTTTAAAGTAACACTTATACTATGCAATTTTGATTATGCTTAAAATAAATGATGGTGTTAATTTATTTAAGTATTATGTATAGTTATGTAATTAAGATATTTCAGAAAGGAGAGTAATAAGCCAGTAGCTCTTGTCTTTGAACTTTGAAGACAGTCGCAATAAGGAAAACAAAGGCGGGAATGAAGGGTTCAATATGCCCCAAAATGAAACACCTTTCTTCGTCAAAACTAATATAGATAAGGGGAAAAAATTAATTAGTCTCTACGTTTTGTTTTGTTGATAGTAATTTCTTTAACGTGTTTTGCGATAATAGTTATTTAGTATCTGTTTTGTTTTGGTTAAAGGGAATATTCCAAAAAACTTTGACAGAACGACTAAATGAAAGCATTAAACCATGTGTTCGCCCCCAAGGGGATAACCCAAGACTATCCGAACGAAGAAGAAGAAGACCGACACTGGATAATATCTCGACACCCTATCTCATGATGCCTTGAAGCAAGAGGGACGACCATACTCAAATCAGGATGGAACTGTGGACACAGAACCATGAACAAGACCCAGTGAAGAAGAAGACGTCAACTCTTGAACTTGAAAAAGACCAACAATAACATCTCCATGGATGGGTAGCATTTTGTTTGTTTATTTCTTTCTACTCTTCTTGTGTACACCATCCAGTCTTAATAACATAATAATATATACTAAGAATTATGAAATCACAAATTTTGAATGTGGATAGAAGACTCAAAGGTTTACTTCGATTTGAGCAGAATACTGTGTATAATTGACTATGGATACAAGATTTCAAGCTTTACTTAGATTTTGGAGCAGAGTACTGTGTATCCCTTTTGCTGTTGCTGGTTTGTCAAGGTATATTCACGAACTCCTTAATCGTAAGTGGACAATACGTATCAGGCAAGTCTATACGGAAGTGAACTTTGCTGTGGATTGGCTTGCAAGTCTTGGATCTGCTACTCCAGTTGCCGAGCAGATTTTTGACACCCCTCCTAATAATGGGTGTAGCCAAATTTTGTTATACAAGATGTCACTGGTATTGGCCATGTAAGATTGCAGTAATTCTGCACATGCTATTCTAATATCAATTTTCATTCAAAAAAAAGAATGTTTGCTTCGATTTCATACGTTTATCAGTTCTCAAATTTCTTTTTTTCCCAACTTGTTTTTATGTGCTTGCTGCTGCATTTTCTGGAAAACCATTGATTCGCTTTCAAGGCTCTCTTTTTGTAATCAAATTACTGATTTTTCAAATCTTTGAAATCAATCTTTCAGAAGAAACCAAACCTCTGCTTGAAATTGCTCTGGTTTTTTCAGTTTGCTATTTTGAATTCCTGCTTTGTTTTCTTTGGCAAACGAATTATATAACTTAAACTTATAGTGATATCCAATTGGGAAGAAAAAAATAATTAAAAGCAAAGAGAGAGTTTCATGAACATGAAGGTGCAATTTACAAGCAAAATTCCTTACCATTTTTAATTACACCTTCACAAACAAAAAACCCCATTAACTTTACATAAAAACCTTAATTAAATTACTAATTACTCGGACCTCATCCTGTTGAGTTGGTTCAAAGCCGGTTGCAAGATATTATACAGAACCCAAAGGATTGCAGGAGCCACAACAAACAGCAGAAGCTGACCTCTATTATCATTAGCTGCTTCAGCAATTGCTGCAATTTCATTGGCTGATGCTTCTGGTGTTAACATAAACCCAGATGCAGCCAATCCACCAAGTCCAAGTCCTATAATAACCCCTTTCGTCTCTCTCATCCTGTTTAACTGGTTAAGTGCAGGTTGCAGAATATTGAACAGAACCCAAGCTATGGCTGGTATAATTGGAAGAAGAAGAGCCAGCCCACGATTATCACTACCACCTTCTGCTATTTCTGCTATTTGTTGAACAGCCATGGCGGGTTCTGATAAGCTCAAGGTTGAAAAAAAAGCTCCTGCCATGGCAGAAGAAAAAACTGGCTTTGAAATGGTTAAACCTTTTGGTAGATCTTGAAGAGGAAGAAGGGAAATGGGTTTTGTTGGTTGTTTGGTTTGAATAAGGTTTTTGTTTGAGTTAAGACTCAAACATTTTGCATTGAGCAGTGCCATTGTTGCCATTGCAGCCGCCATTGATGATAGTTTTTGTTTTTTTGGTTTGATTGAGAAATTGGCAATAGAAATGGTAAAGTGAGAGAAATAAGGTCCAATGGATTTCTAGATTGTTCTCTTATCCACAGAGAGGAAATGGTAAGATATAGGCCTCATATTTGATATCCCATTATATTTTCTTATCTCTTCTCCATTTTGCAAGAGAATTTGGTACTTAATTACTTAAACACCACATATTCTAAATTCTAATGGGATGAACACTTAATGGACGGATCCGATCCAACCAACCAACCCATCCATGCATGGCCGAAACTACATTCAAGTAAGGCTAGTGTGACGCGCCGCTCGTTTGGCTGAGCCAAGTGCGAGAATCTGCCTTAGAGGGGCTTCATTTTTGTCCAGGATATTCTAGAACTTTCTAGAATATTATGGAGGTTTCCTGTACATACTTGTAGAATAGTATAGAAGGGCT
>CANUEY010047833.1:0-44519 GCA_948099555.1 Croton setiger
TACTCTAGGTCCCTCTATTTTGGAAATTGTATCATGGGATCTCACAATAAATATTTCATTTCCTTGACTAAAAAATATGAGATTTCTAATTTTTGTTAATTTATCCAAATAAAAGTATGAGTTTTCTAATTTTTGTTAATTTCTCAAAATAAACACTAAATTTTATGTAAACTCTTTTTAATTTTTCGGAAAAGTTAAACTTTCCCTTCTAACCTTCAGACTTGTGTAGGATGATTAAAAAATAAATATGTAATTATTTAATAAAATCTTAATTGAAATAATAGATAATTGCTATAGTGATAAAATGCGAATGGTTGTGCTTTACACAATAAAATATTATCAGGTCAACTTAACACACTAAAGTGTTGTGGTGCAATTAGTCATTATGTTGAGTAATGTGTTGAAGGTCTCAGGTTCGAATTTCACTTTAGTTGTTTCTGAGAGTTTATTTTTTCAAAAGTTAGGGACCCGTTGATATAATTTCCAAAATAGAGAGATCTACGAGTTTGTTGGGCCA
This sequence comes from Croton setiger, assembly GCA_948099555.1. Lineage (NCBI taxonomy): Eukaryota > Viridiplantae > Streptophyta > Magnoliopsida > Malpighiales > Euphorbiaceae > Croton > Croton setiger. The sequence continues at coordinate 518 of CANUEY010047833.1, forward strand.
AATCTCAGGAACCCAAAAGTAATTACCCCTTAATATAAATCAATAAATTTATGTACGAGTTAAATAAATGTCAATATAATTATATACAAGTCAATGAATATCAATACAAATATGTAAATACCAGTTAAACAAATTAATACCAACCAATAAATTTATATGCAAGGTAATAAACATCAATACAAATATGTAAATACTATTCAATACAAGTCAATATATATAAATAAACATTCAAAAATAAATATTGAGGACCATTTGGTAATTTGCTCATTTTATTCCTCTAGTAGGATGACCATTTGGTAAGTTGTTACCGGTCACCGAAAAAAATTCAACAGTTGCAAAGATTAACAAACTCTATTCCATCAGAAAACTCTTGATTCGTAAATTTCAAAAATGATATTATTTCCTTTGGACTCAATTGTACTATGTCGAAAAAGAAAAAATAGTTTGGCTTCTTTCTATGACCATCGAAAAAGAATGGCGATCAAGGCAAGCAACTGCATCGAATTGAAACTCCTAGAGAAAGGAGACCAATGATGCCTTTAGATTGGACAAATAATCACTGAAGTCTCGAATTCTGGTCGAAAAACTTTGACCATCGAACAAGTTTTTCAATTATTTGAGCGGTCTGACCAATAGTTGTTGATGTGATGGTGTCTAGAGACTCACCAGCTTGAACTCTTCTGTTCGGTGTGTAAGGATGATGGTTGGAACACTTATGATAGAAGCTCATAATGGTTGACAATAGTTTGGTTTCTCTCTATTTAGCCATAGAAAAATGGGGGCAATTAGTGCAAGTAACTGCATTAAATTGAAGCTCCTTCAGAGAGGAGACCAATAATCACTAGAAGGTTTCAAAATTTGGCCGGAAACTATACTCATGGAACAATCTCAATTTTCTGGGCGGCCTGTTCAATGGTTGGTGATGTTATGGTGTCTAGTGAGCTCATTTGTTTGGTGCCTAAGGATGACGATGGCAACACTTCTAATAGAAGCTCACACAGTAATTGACAGTTGAACTTTATTTTATTTTATTGTATTCTTCACTTTTTTTTTTTTTACTTTTAATTTTTTTTTTTAAAAAAATAAAAAGTTAAATGGTGAAATATAATAACAACTGACTAATATTGACTCTGAAAGTACTATGTTTCCAATTTTTAAATTTATTAAACGCAAACATTAAAAATGTGTTATATGCTGTAATTTCTCTATTTTATACTAACAATAGTAATTACAAACTATATAGTTCAATTGCTTGGGAATGCAAGTTCGTCTCTACAAAAGCCATTATATTTTTTTTCTCTTATTTTTATGCTTCATTCAATCTAATGAATGAGCATGATTCACAACTAATACAAAGTGATCATCCAGACCATAAATTTTGATATTCATACAAAACAAATTAATAATCTACCATATATTTTCAATTGACTTTCAAGGAAACCATAACACAAAACAATTAAATCTCACAAAAGAGTAGAACTCACATTCAAATTCTATAGTAAATAGCAACCTTTAAGGTTTCTAGTTAATTAAATAGCATATTGTTTCATAAATCAGGTAAATAGTAGGGTTTTAGTGTAGTTTTTACAATTATACCCTTTATAATAATAAAGGCTTTAAAACAACATAATTCAAAGTAGGTTACTTTTTTGCCTCATTCAAATTGCACAGAAAACATCTTCATTGAAACATCTTTTTTTGTCAACTAAATGGTGGAGAGAAGAGAATATTAAAAAACTAGATAGAATATGATACCTGACCGCCGATTATTCGGTCGAATTTGAGCTGAATCTTGAAGATGTTGGCATGGAACCCTAAAATAGCAAATCTGGATCTCGAGGAGAGAGAAAATTTAGATATTGTAGTGTTGTGGGAGAAAACTAGGTGTTTTTCTAAGCTAGATTGTCATATTGTAGCTTCCATGTGTGTCCATGTCATTTGAATTATAGGAGAGCTAGGGTATTTATAAGGGTTAGGAAGACCATATTTAGAAAGTATACAGAACTATTTCCATATCTAACAGAATTAGGTTTTCGCGTCTTAAAGTCAAAGAAGTGAATTTTTTAGAATTAAAATACTTTACTTCTGAATAGAAGAAAACTGGATCAAAGTATGGAGCAAACATGCTATTAGGAGACTAAATATTCGAGTACAATAATAGGGGTCACGTGTTAGTGCCATGTGGCAAGCAGTAACATATCGAAGAAGACGATTAGTCAGGCATTAACGTGGCAGGTTGTAACATCCTCTACTTATACTCTTACGTCATAAAACATGTTATAATTTTTTTTAAAACACATTTAACATGTTGCATACTCTTCTTAAATCTGTTAATGTCTTTAACCTATATAACACATACATGAACATGTCATTCACATCACCCATGTTTAGTATATGGCCTCTCTATTAGACATATATTAAACTATAATGACATACAGAATCATGTCATTCAAATCATGCATGTGTAGCATATGACATCTCTTCTCTTTTATCTTTATCTGTGGTTAATCGTTTAATTCTCTATACCATAAGCATGCTCAAACATAACATGATTTACATATATCAACACATCCATCATATATCACAAAAGTATGTCTGTACTATGACTCTCCACAGAGATCTACTATATGAGCAACATAGACATTTAAGCACTTTTAACATGTAATATCTCTACATGGGATGCAATGACGTTCACCATGCATATGTCATGCCATACCTTATTTACTATAATATATATATTCTTTTAATATCAGAGCATGGTCTACGACCCCACAGGGTGTAGCTTTATATGTAGTCTTAAATACATTTGCATACAGAGTATGAGCATATTTACATAAATACAGACATGCTACATGATCATGAGTTGCATGCATTATCGAGGAGAGAGAATTCGGCTGACCAAGAGTACTCCAATGGAGTAATCATTTCAATTGCATTCACGTGTACATGGAAACAAGTGGTTATAGAGTTCAGTTACTTGAATGAAATTGAGAAGTATTAGTAGCGGTGAAATTTTTGGGTAGTTTATCGGCTGCTATAGAGTTATTTTGTCATAAAGATGTTGAGATTTGATTGAATATGATTGAATTTAGATATTTGAGAAAGAGCTTATTTGAAAAGATTAATGAAATGATTGTGTGAAACCAGTAAGAATTGTTATAAACCATGAGTGAATTGGTTTTTCCATAGTATGTAATTGTTAATTTTGTTGAGTACTTGGAATGAAGTTGCTATGTGATGTTAAAACAGAAGATAAATAAGGAAATAAATGTGATGAGACATGACTTTTGAAAAGAAAGATAGTAAATTCATGGAGTTAATTGATAAAGGAATAGTGTTTGTTGATTTTAATTTGAATGTTATGATAAGTCTATCCCTGTTGAATGTTTGATTTATAGATTAGCATGTTATTGTTATTGTTAATGTCTGATGAAACTACCTTGTCCTATTTTAAGTTTTCATTTCTGCCAAAAAAAAAATTCATTTTTCTTATGCTATTTGTGGAATTATCAATCTTTTATTATAAATTTGCTATGAATATCATTTGGATGAGAAACTATTGTTGTTCATAATTCTCCATGTTCCTAGGATTTTCCAAATCTGAAAATCGCTTTTCACTATGGTCTGCCTTTATTGAATCTTATTTAATCCATTTGTTAATTGAGTAAACAAAATTGGATAAATAAGATTCATAACCATAATATTTGTTGCTTTACCTCTGTTGTGTGATCATAGTAAATTAAATTGAATTATGAAGATTGCATGATCAATTCCTGGTTCAATATGTGAATATTAATTTCTGTTGTCTGGAGAACAAATGCAGCTGTTACACAGGTGTTATGTTAGGTAGCGTTAATGTGGCAATTGGCTGGAGGCTCATTGGACGGTGAGCGGCCGATAACTAGAGTACGATGGTAGCAATGAGTGGTGGTATGTTAGGCCATGCACGGAAGTGTTGTTCGCGTGTGAGGCCATGCGCAGGTGATATACGCGCTGACATGTGGCACAAGCTAGTTGGTTCTGATTACTGATTGGACGTTGATTGGGCTTGCTGAAGGTGTTGTTGACTTTGACCTGGTTTGATTACTGCTGGTTTAGTTCAATTTGATTTGGTTTAAGTTGACTTGTGATTTTGCTTTGATTTTCTGTCCGATTCTTTATTAATTTGACTTGAAAAAAATTCTCAACATGCAATAAAATATACTTGAGACTGAGATTGATGTACAGTGTTAAGAGACCATGACGTCAGGCTGATAAAAAGGCTAGAATGATGTTTGATTTAGGCTTGTGACCTTGAAAAATTGCTTGAATTGGTTTGCCGCCATAGCCACTGGTCCGCCGGACCACTGTCATTGTCGTTACCGGTTGTTGGACTAGGTATATGGCTCAAATGCCCCAGTATATGGCTTATATACCGAAGAGAAATAAAATTTTGTCAAAAGTAAAATTAAACCCATGAACTTTGAAATTGGCAAAACAAACCCTTTCACTCTACAACAAGTCAACTTATATATATATATATGTGTGTGTAGCTGCTTTTGTCGTCGGATCACCGTTGGCTGGTAGCCGAAATTTGGTTGGCCGGTCATCAGACCGTAACTAATATTTTATTATTTTATTTTTCATTATATTTAAAAGAAATAAAATTAAAAAAAGAAAAGTAGAAAAGTAAAAAAAAAAATAAAATAAATATGCTATTTATTATATTTCTGAAAATTGGGGCTATTTAATAAAACAGACTTGAAAAATGTGCCATTTTTCTATTTCTTTAAACTTGATTTTGTGTGGTGTTTTAGTTCTTCATTAACTGTCAAGTTGTATTGTGTAATACAATGCAAGAGGACAACGAGGCTAGTTTTTAATTAACTCTGATCATACATTACCTAAGGTTACTGAAGGGCAAAGAACTTAGCAATTTTTTTTTTTTTTTACGCACTATAACTATTACTTGGACCAAAAAGCTTTTGGAATGGTAAAAAAAAAAAAAAGCTCTTAGAGAAGGAGAAAAGCTCAAGTTGCTATTAACCTAGCCTTGTATAATATTTAGCCTTTTTTTTTATTGTTTTTATAGTAGTTTACCACCATTTATATATGTTTAATGTTATTTTTTACTTATATTATGGAATATGCGATTTTCTATTTTTAATTATATCTATTATTTGATGGAATATGGTTTCTGTTATTGTTTGTAATTTGTTTATAATTTGTTTATTATTGCTATAAGTTTGTTTACCATTAATTATTATTTGTTTAAACTTATTTATTTTATACTTGATTAGTATTTTTTCTCCTTATCAAGGTATCATTGTTTCCACTTGTTTTATACTTGTTTAATTCCATTTAATGTGTTTACTTCAGTTTAACAATGTTTATATGTTTATTCTTATTTGTTTACTTTATTTATTTTTGTTGTAAAAATGTTTACATATCTGTTTATTTTTAACAAATCCGGACTTGTAATTATAATTTCCAATCTTCTATTAGTTTTGTTAGAAGTTCATCAAATACTAACTAAAATGTCCAACAAGCTGCCAAAAGTAATTGCAATCTAAGATCTAATGTCCAACAAAAACTAAAAAAGTTCATAGTTTCTGCAACCAAAACATAAAATGTTAAACTGATGGTATCTAAATACAGTACTTTCTTGTTATTTGTTAACAATGATCATCTCTGAAAAAATATATGAAAACTGCCAGCTAATCAAACTTGCGAAACATTTGAAAAAAAAAATCATAATCTTATAAAAACATTAATATTAATGTTTCTAAAAAGAAAAAAAAAAAAACAATGTACTATGTTCTGGTTCAATAAAAATTTGCCAATTAATGAAAATATGCCAAGTCATAATTACTTGAAAATTGTTTAAGGATATAATTATGGTAATTAAAATTATATTCATTTTCTCTTTCTTAAGCTTGCTGTACATTAACACAGAAAAGGCAAAAACAATTCAAAGACTAAAAAACAAACATCATTTATTTTATTTTTGAGAAAAAAGGAATTATTTTCATTATTTGCGATAGGGGTTTTAATCTTTTGGAGCAAATAAATCAGGACAATATGATGTTTTTTTCATCAATAAATTTTGTTTAATGATGCAAGAAAGAAATTTCAGTCTTTGATAAGCATGGCCATTATAGCTTCAACAACAAATTTTATTTGAATTTTGTTTATGTTCGACAAGCTTAAGAAAGATAAAAGGAAAATAATTTTATATGATTGATTACCATAATTATACTTTTTAATGAATTTTAAAGTAATTATGATATGTACTAATTTACTGCTGACATAATTCAAAACAAGCCAACAATTTATAATAATTTTAACATAAAAATATATTATAGTAAACAAAGTATAAACATAAACTAAATAGGGTGAAGATAATTTTTTTAAAACTCTTAATTTTTTAACTCTAATTTTGATTAGTCCAATTGAAAGTCGTTTTTGTAAATTTCTTTTTCTATTAATTCTAATAATCTTGTTTTGAGTGTAGAATATTTAGGATGAATCAATGTATGTATAATGGATTGCTTCAGCTTGATATTGTTCTAAATTCATGTACTAAATCCCTAAATTATATTACACATCAATTATTTGACAGGTTTTTAGCATTAACAAGATTTCTAAAAATATGTAAAACATGGAGTATTTCTCCAAATAGGCTTGTTGAAATCATTCTCTGCACCATAATTGCTTGTGATATGTACTAGCACATGCTATGATAGTCAAATTTTGGCAGACAGTCCAAACTTCCTCCTCACACCTAATCCTATCAAACATTATATTTTGCTGTGTAAACTTGTTTATGACTTATTAGTTACAAGTGTATTAATAATATTGTATGGTTCATGGGTTAAAAATTTCCGATGATTTTTTTTAACATATTAAGATTTTATAAACTTTTAATAAACATTTCATAAACTCATTAGAAAAACTAAATATTATGTTTGTTTGTATTTCTTTGAAATGTTAACCTTACAAGTCAGGAGTAACTAATATTAGGACCATTAATGCCCCTTGGACCATTGATCATTGTTAATTATTTAGTCCTCTCTAAATGAAGCTGAAACTGTAATTTCACATATTATTCGAAATGGATGAATGAGAAAACAAAAGACGGACATATAATTTGGTAAGTCAATAGCTTATTAAAACTTTTACATTATTATCATCTTCCACCAACTAAATTATACTATTATATTTTCTCGATCCCTTCTTAAATATAATGTCAAATTTGGTCCAAAGACATATTTTCTCAGCTCAAATGGGATGGCGCGATGGGACTTTGCAGTGGCATAATGATTGAAGAGAGAAAAGAGGGACCATTTACTGTTGTTTCTGGTCCTGGCAGTAGCAGATTATGAAATTTGGTCCCCCCATTCCTCTCATGAATTCAAACGTTTAATTGCTGATGCTCATTCATTCATTGATGGCTTAATTTGAAATAATGAAAATCATGTGATTAGTTGTTAATCAATCATTATACAAAAATCTTTCTCTGAATAAAACAAAAATCAAATCATTAGTATTTAATTTATGAATTTGATTTGAGCATTAAATGTAAGACTTTGAAAGCATCCGTAGCGTGACCAACATAAATTTACCCATTCTAGATGATGGTTGTTAATCTGTGACTTCTATTTCCCTATATTAGTATTCATGCTACTCAATTTTAGCATTTTTTATTTATTTTCTTATCTAACTTTCATTATCAATCATAAGCCATAACTAACTCAATATTCACAAATTATGTTCAATTTAATTCCATAATAATTCTATCATTAAATTAATCAAAATTGACAACTTCCTAACAAGAATCTCTTAATTCATTACTGATAAGAAATATTACATCAACCAAACCAACTCCTCAATTTTGTTTCCCTATTCTGCTAAATATATCAAACTAATTAACATATAGGATATAGTAATTATAATTAATATAATAATAATAATAACAATAATAGCAAAGAACCAAACCAGAATATTTACAAATCTTTTTTCCTTCTCTTTACTACTAATTGCACCGTTATGAAGAGGAGTCATGAAGAGCTAGAAAAAGGGTATGATGATTTAAGCTTAGCGAGTGATAAAGAGGTGGAATTTGAGTTGGTGGCGGCGGCGGCCGAGGAAGTGGTGGTGGTGGCGACGCGCTCGCAAGAAGGACACATAGTGAGAGTGGTGGCAGGAAGTTGGTTGTAGAAAGGTGGTGAAGTTTTCAAAGCTCTTAATTCTTGCAATTCCTTTTGTAACCTCCTATTCTCTTCTGTCAGTGTCTCGCAACATCTCTTTAAATACTCACAATCTACTTCCGTTTGCTTCAGTTTTGTCCTATATTATCCAAAACATTTTTACAACCGCTATTTTTATTTTATTTATTTATAAATCATAGTTTATGATTAAATAAATTAAATTACAATACCTTGCTCTTCTGTTCTGAAACCACACTTCCACTTGTCGTGGCCGAAGATTCAATTGTTTTGCTAATGCAAGCTTTTGTTTCTACAAATTTGCATTCACCAAAAAAAAAAAAAAAAAAAATTCAATATTTCATATTATGCAAACCAGTATTTCTAATTTCTATATTGTTATGTACGGGACGGGACCATTAATAAGATAGTAGCTAGCTTCAACTTTCGAAGCACAAAAAATGAATTATTTACCTTAAAATACACATAAAATAATGATGTTAATGGTTTAATATATTTAGAATATTGTATTAAAAGAGCCAGATTTAGAATGGATTGGACTTACAGGATTTAGGGTATTGTGTTCTTTGAAGCTTTCTTCAAGAAATGCTGACTGTTCTTTAGAAAGTCTGAGTTTCTTCCGGGTCAACCCGTTTTCATCATCGTCACTCGTTCTTTCCGTTTCACCACCTTCTATGTCTCTTTTATTACCTCTACTACCTCCACTGCTTCGAATCCCGAAATCCATTTGAAACGACGACACTGCACTGTTCGGCGAGGACAGCGCCGCCGCTTCTTCTACGTCCTCCGCAGACAACCGGTTAACATCAAATCCCCGACCCGACCCATCTGTTGAACCCGGCTCAGATACCACTGTAATATTAAAAAATAACCCCCAAATTATTAATTATTATGAGAAAAATTAAGCATGCAAAGCAAATCCCAGATCTTTAAAAGTAAAAATTTTCTCGGGAAAAAAACCTTTCCCCCAAGAAAAGAAAAGAGTACATACTGGAATCTGTAAGCCACGGAAAGCGAATCTGTGAAGGAGGAGGTTGACGGGGAACCGGTGAGAAAGGTAAAAGATCAAGCTGTAAAGGAGGATCTGAGGAGAGACGACGATGACCGGTTTCCTCATCAGTCTGATGAGATTTTCCATTAAAACCAGTTCCTAAAGCCATGCAAAACCCTAGATCTTTAGATGAAATATCGATCGGGGTTTTGTCAAGAAACTTGAATGGCTTAGAAGTATCACCTAAGCTCAAAGCTAGCTCCATTTTCTGGGCGTGAAAACCAGAAGAATTTGAAAGTTTGAAGAGAAAGAACACAAATCTTAAATCTGCTTCCACTTCTTGGGGTTTTTAATTCGTATAAGTATTTGGTCTGAGAAAGTAAAGATTGACCGACAAACGCAGGTTGACAAACACACGTGAATCTATATAAATATACACAACGGATCGCACGAGAAGAGAGAGATTTTCTCTGGCACTACCATATCTTCCATTTTTATTCATTTATAATCATTCATATTTTAATTTTATTTTAATGTAACGCCTTCAATATTTTAATATTTTACTGAGCTATCTAAAGGAAACCTTATCTTTTTTCCTTTTCCTCCATGGGGGTAGAAAATAGGTACGTTTTTACTTCCTTAATTTAGGCACACATTGCATTTATTTAATTAGTTTTATATGTCAAGTTAATTGTTAATCATATCATCCAAGAAATTTCATATATTCACTTTTTTTTTTTAATACTATCCCACTATAAACCGTTATAAACCGTAAAATACAGTAAATTAACTTAATGAGTTAAGGAGAAAATAATTTCAACAAACAATTTTATTTTTAATTTCAAATGTAATGCATATTCTTTTTAAATATTTTTTTATTAAAAATTTGATATCCTACATTCAGTTATTTTATTAAAAAATTATATTACATTATTTTTTACCATATTGAATATTATTTTGTATAACATTTAATCAAATTTAAATAAATTTTAGCTTTGAAATATAGTAGAAAATTCAAATTATATTGGCAAAATAAAAGAATCACAACATAAATTAAAGTAATATATGCTAAAAATATATTACTCAACAAATTAATTAATCTATTATCTTTTTTTTTTTAAAGAGAATTGAAATCATGTATCAATTATATATAAAAAAAATAAAGTGCCGGTATGAAATTGCGGTAGACCTAAACAAACTGCAAATTTGCAGGAAGATTGGGCTGGCTGCAAAATGCAGTTATCAAATGCAGTCCGGTTGGAATTGCAATTGACGATAAACCGGCAAAAATGGAGACTGGTTGAAGATGCTCTAATTAAGTTAAAAGCTGAATTTTTTGGTATTATAATCTAAAGATTCACACATCTATTAGCCTCCACTGTTATTTCACTACCAACTTTTTGTTTTATTGCAATTGCACTCCAAATTGAACTTTCTTCGCTATGCAATATAAATTGCAAGTTTTAATGCAATTGCCCCTTTAAATCTAATTTTAGATGAAATTGAAAATACTTTTGACATAAGTGGTTCATTTTGATACTAGCAGTCGATGTTGATAGACTCTCCATAAAAAATTAGATATTGAAACTATAAATTTTGAACCAATTCAATTTGATCTCATTCATCATATGGATAATGAAAGAAAGTTGAAAGGGGAGAGACTGACGTAACTTAATAATTATGTTCTAATGCATTTTGGATTAGATATTAGAGAAATAGGTCTTGATGTTTGAAATAATTGTGTAATCGGTCATTTCTCTATATCAACAGATCGATCTTAATGAGAGTAAGTCATTAGTGTCCTTAAATCAAGTAGAGAATAGCTGAAATGGAGTGAATTCAAGTTGAAAATTTAACCCTAGTAAGCGTGGAAGGTCCGGTGTGCGAGAGACAGTAGAGGAAAAAATGGCTCACTGGTTTTGGTGAGAGAGAGAGAGATATTCTTTTTCTTCTTTAATTTCCAGAGATTAGAAGTTGAAATTCTGAAATGCATTTTCGATTTGTCGATTTCATTCTGGAACTAAATTGATTGCGTTGGTATGTGGTGAGTGATGCTTGATCTATCTTCTGTCTCCTTTTTTTTATTTTATCTTTCAAATTTTATGTCTGCTTTTAGATTCTTATATGTCAAAATGATTTCATGTTTTGGTTTGTTTTTGTGTTTCAAGTTTACAGTCTATTTAGCAACTCCAATTCTGTTTCATACCTGAGTTGAATTATAAGTTTTAAAAATGGTTTTGAGATGTTGTTTTATTTGTTTAACTGTTACTAGTTTTGTACTGAAATTAATGTTGCTGTTATTAGTTTTTCTTTGGTTCTGTTTTGTTGCAGTTTGGGTTTTCATATGTTTATCAATTTTTGTTAAATGTCTATTTCTTTTTGTTTGCATCATATGAGTTTGTTTTATCATGTGAGTTTTGTTTTATTATTTGCTATTGTGTTTCTTTATGTCATTTGTGATTGAAAATTATTTCATTCCATTAATGCTTTGAAAGCTTTTTTTTTTAATAATTATTTACAACTTCGATTTTGAAAATTGTATAAATAAATCCTTAAGATTTTTAAAATTGTACAAATAGATCTTTCCGTCTAAAAACGCCGTTAGTCAATTAAAAAATTCAAACGATTTGGATTAAATTTTAAAAAAATGACAAAACTACCATTTTCTTTCTTATTCTGCTCTACAGAATCGTTTAATTTATTAATAGATACGTCAAAACTCTTTCTTGAAAATCTCCTATCATTCATATAATTTTTTTTTTTTTTCACTTTACTAAGCCTTCAACCTCCGTTCAATTTGTGAGAGAATATTAAGAGATAAAAGTTATTCAAAGCTGGATGCAAGAGATAAAGAATGGTTGGCGATGAGGTCTTTTGTTTATGTGTATCTAGTTAGCAGATAGGTTGTTAGTTTAATTTAAATTATACGACTTATTTTAGTTTAAATTAATTGAAGTTATAAGCAAACTTTTATTTTTAACAGATTATATTTTCCCAAAAAAAATGTAAGAAATTGGAAAATAAATGTAAATTAATGGGATTAAGATGAGCTGCCAATCATTCAAATAATTGTGTTCTCACCAAACAAGAGCAAAGGGCCTTGACATTGAAGCACAATAGTATGGAGTAATGTTAATAATAAGTAATGATAAATGGAAAGGGGCTACCAAATGCGATAATTTTGCCATGTTGTTCTATTTGACCTTTTCTTTTCATGATTTACAAATTGTTTAATTATTATGATAGCATGCATCATTTTTTATTACTACTTTCTTGTTACCAACACTATAATTCTTTTTTCATTCCATATGCTATCTTTGTTTTCTCTCAAACATTCTCTTATACAGGTGTAATGAATTTTTACAATTTTTCTTTTTTATTTTTCCTTTATAATGTACTCCATCATCCTACCAAAATTATGATTAAATTTATTTATCTTAAGAACATCTCAATACTAACATGAATTATTCTAGTGTGATCTTTGTCGGAATTTAAATTATTATTTTAAATTATTCAAACGGGACGGTGAATGTAGAGGTTCAGAGGAAAAATATAAAAAAAAAATTCTTACATTCATATTAACAATAAATTCCATTTAAAGAAATATTAGTGACAATAAATTAAAATTGTTTTGATGATTAGCATAGGATGTAATTATGAAGTCACCTATTAGAATGGGAAGTAAAAATAAAAATGATTTTCATTATTATAATTTTATACGTAATAATTATGGGAAAGTGATTTTTGTTTAGGAGTTTCCAACTTTATTTATTGATTAATTATGAGCTAATAGGTGAATAAAAATTTGACTTGAAAAAGAGACTGAGGTGGCTTCAAAGACCGCTGACTCACCAAACATCCCCACTGCAAATTCATGGATCAACATTTTAAATTAATACACTATTCAAGTTCTTTGAGATCAAGTCAAATTTCTTTCTGCTCAACATAATTATTTTTAATTTGGAAAAAAGAATAAATTTAAAGAAACAAATCAAATTTAATGAATAACAATTTTAATTTTTTAAAATAATTTAACATTTCTTTGTCCAATATATTGTCACATATGCATTTAATTAATAATGTATACCAATTATTATTATTAATAAAATAAGGGGAAAAATGCTGAATTTTTTAAAATATGCATATTTAGTTATAATTTTTATAATTCATATATACTTGAAGAAATACCCTAAACATTATTATTTTACATTTCAGTATGTTTGTATATTTCATATTTCATTTTCAATTTTTTATATAAAAAAAAAATGTGGGGAGAGGAGAATAAGAATGGTATATTGGATGAGGCATGTATTTGGTAGTGGGCGTTGAAAATTGGAAATGTGAGTGCGAGTGGTCCCTCGCGCGTGAGAGAGTATTTTACGTAATTAAAAAATACATGCAGGGGATGTGAGGAGGTCAGACTTGTCATGCTTTTGGGATTCTTGTAATTATTGAACTCATGCAGGCTTTAATCATATGTTCCAAGAGACATTTACCACCTTTGAATTATTGGGTAGGTGGCCCCTCCCTCCTCCTCCTCCTCCTCCGACCACCGTTTCCGCCACCGTCACTACCTACCGTTCCTTCGTATTGTGATACATAATAATAACTAATATTAATTCCTCTCTATGTCCCTGCATACCAGTTATATTTCCTCTATTATATATTAAAAAAAATAGAGAAATACAACATTTATTAGTCCAAATGTTTGGTCTGTCACTGCATTTATACTTAACCAAAAATGCCTTCTTTATTCTTATTTTTCCTATTATAGTTGTTTCTCCCCCTCCTTTTGGTGGATTACCATATACATGTTACCATTAAAAATTAACACAATCGATTAGCTGCTCACATGATGTTAGTACTAGCTACAATTTTAAATCAAATTAAATAACACTATTAAGTTCTAATGCAGTTTTAGTCTGTTTCAATTATATCTAAATTCCAAAATTAATTAGGATGAATTAGTTACAAAGTATAGTAATTATTAGGGTGTGTTAACTCAAAAAGCTAAGATGGGAAATGTATTTTAGATGGAGGTCAAATTAAAGGACGAAATGGAATTAATGGACATTTTCCAATTCTTTGTTAGAGAGGAGCGAAGAAATCACGTGAGTAAAGCGTGATTGAAGTAAATAATAATAGAGATTATTGTGAGGTCGTAATTGAGATGGGACAGTTTGCACTGTCTTAAGGAGACAATTTTCACAGAAGCAATCATTTGTTTTATTTGTTTAAATATTTATTTCACTACGTATATATACTGCTGCCAATAACACGTTGTGGGGTTCCTTTTTTTAATGTACTCAAATTATTGCCAAGTGATTGTATAGTGTTTCTTCTTCATTTTCAACTCTGTCCCTTTGTTCATCGTTTTCTATGTATGCTACTGTTGTTTGAGGGAGGGTTCAAATGGATGTTTATATAATTTCTCGTAATAAAACCCGTACCACGTTACAAAAATTAACCCTTTTCACTTATAGGTACTACAATTTTACTCTTCTTTCCATTGTAATAGTGTAGGATACATCTTCATTATTTAGGGTTGATATAAATAGGATAAGTTTAGGGTAATTTAATTACTATTCACACGTCTCATATTATGGTATCAGAGCAAAAAAACGCCTCTTAAACCCTAATTTTTTTTATCTCTCGATCTAATTTATCTTTTCATCTCTTCTTTTTATCAGTTCTTCAAGTTTTTTAATTCTTAATTCGTTTTTTTTCCTTTGTCAATTTTTGACTAATTTCTTCCTTTAGCTTCAGTTTTCTAAGGAGCTAATTTCAAAATCTATTGATTTCACAATTTTAATGTTTTCTTTAGAGATTGATAATCTTAATCAGAATTTACAAATTCTATCCTATTCATTTGAGGTTACAAATTTTCTATTCAAAATTAGGATAATTGTTTTTGTTATCTCTGTTTTTCTTGGTTCCTCTTTGAGGATTTGTTTTTCTCACTTTTCGTCATTGTTATAATCTTTTTGTTTCTCGATATCACGAACAAAATTTTTGAAATCTTTGTTATATCCGTTGATATTTCTAGAAGTTTCTGAATTTTTTTTTTCAATCTTGAAGTTCTTTCATCTTTGAGGTTTTCTGTTGTTTCTCATCATTTCTGTTGTTTTCTTCTAGATTTTCACATTTCTTTGAATTTTTGTTCTCAAAATGCAAGTTAATAATATTCCGGTTTCTGGTCCATATTATCTTCATCCAAATGAGAATCATTCTTTGATTTTTATTTCTGTTAGGCTTATGAAGATAAATTATCATCAGTGGTGGTGGTCTATGCGAATGACTTTATAGTCCAAATATAATCTTCATTCGTTGATGAAACTTTATATTAGAAGCAGAAATCTAAAAAATGGGAAGTCAGTAAACTAGAATCAAATTCAAAATAATAAACAAACTTAATCCAGAAGAGTAAAAGTAGGAAGAAATTTGTTATTTCTGTATTGTATAAATATGTACAATAGGAATTGAAAATATGCAATACAATAAGAAGAATCCTTTTGTTCTTCATTTCCTTTCATTTTCTTTAATTAAGTAACATGGTATTATAGCTGGAAATTGGTCACAGGACCTAAAACCAAACTGCTCATCATCTACCTTCAAACCTACCTAAAATGGGAGAAGGAACCCCTGCCTCGTCAAGAACAATCGAACCAGGGGAGTCTCCAAACCGCCTCAATATGAGTCAACTTCTGGATTTATTCCAAAGCATCACCCTCAGTCAAAAGCCAAAAGAAGGAGATTCATAGGCATATGCCTAATCCTCTGACATGCCTCGAGGATGCCAATATGTACAACAAGCTACAACAACAAAATATGTTGTATCAGTTCCTTACCGGTGTAAAAAGAATATATGACACTGACAGAAGTGATCTTCTTAGACAGATCCACTCCCGTCAATGGAGAATGCATATGCCACTATGAGAAGAAAAATGGCCAGAAGAGAAATTATGGGAGAGAATCAATCTCTGCCATTATCGGGTGAAATACCATCAGGTGTTGGAAGCGGATTCGCCTGCCGGTCAGAGCCAGCCAGAGGTCTAGCAAGAACATTACTCCGGCGTGACAACAATGATAAGGCCCAGATACGATGCTCATACTGTGGAGGAACAAGGCATACAAAAGAGGGATGTTTCAAAATAATAGGGTATCAAAACTGGTGGCCAGACCAGAAGAAGAAAAGGGTGAAAGATGTCGCTGCTACAACAACGGTGGGCGGCCCGGAGACCACCAGCACCGAAGGCAACGAACACAGCACTGAAAACATGGAACAATTTAGTATACTTAAATTTTTTGCACATTTTCCGTCGGATGCACCTGAGGTTAGTAATTCCAAAACTGTTTCAGATTCTTCTATGAGTAATCCTAATTCTGCAGGGTTGGAAGAGTAAAATTCTAATTCCGAAGGGTTGGAAAAACAAAACCCTGAGACACAATAGGAGAAATATACTCTTCCATCGAGAAGCAATAGAGGAATTCCACCAAAACATACGAGCTAGAATATGAACCCCGGAGGTTAAGAAATCCTATAGCAAATATAGTGACGGAGAGCTTAAAAGGGAAAACATTTGTTACCTTCCTATATCCAGTTAAAAAAGAAATCTGAAACCCCTGAAAAATACATCTCCTTCTATCAACTTATCTAAACCCACTTCAAGAAGTAAATTAAAATACTTAGGTCAGACAATGGTGGGGAATACATTATCCAATCCAAGCAACAATTTTTTCAAGAAAAAGACCTTATACACCAGACTAACTGCCCACATACACCTCAACAAAACAGGGTGGTAGAAGGGCAGAATTTGACTTTTCTTGAAATGGTTCGAGCAGTCATGATGAACTCTAAAGTTCCACAATATTTTTGGCCTGAAGCCATTGCCACTTCCACATATTTTATTAATCGTCTCCCTACCAAAACCCTCGGCCTTAAGACACCTTTGAACATGTTAGCTCAGCACACCCGGGTTCCACCAATTCTAAATCTTTCACCTCGGGTGTTTAGGTGTATGATGTATGTTCACATTCCGAAACATAACAGAACCAAAATTGATTCTTGTACAGTTAAATGTGTCTTTTTAGGGTATGATATCAATTAAAAGGGTTATTGATGTTTTGATCCTATCACAAACCGAAT
The DNA here is from genome assembly GCA_948099555.1 of Croton setiger. Classification (NCBI taxonomy): domain Eukaryota; kingdom Viridiplantae; phylum Streptophyta; class Magnoliopsida; order Malpighiales; family Euphorbiaceae; genus Croton; species Croton setiger. The sequence continues at coordinate 17,862 of CANUEY010047833.1, forward strand.
GTATACGACCATAGACTGTGACTTTCTTGAAACAAAATTTTATTATAACCAACTCAATGGTCAGGGAGAGAATCATATGTTCCTACTAAGTTGGTTACATAGTCTAATTCTGATTGAAACTATTCCAAAAGGGCAGGCAGATGGTATCAACGAGTTTACCGGAGACATGGAACAATTTAGTATACTTGAACTTTTTGCACCTTCTCCGTCGGATGCACCTGAGGTTAGTAATTCCAAAACTGTTTCAGATTCTTCTATGAGTAATCCTAATTCTGCAAGGTTAGAAGAGCATAATTCTAATTCGAAAGGGTTGGAAAAACAAAACCCTGAGACACAATAGGAGAAATATACTCTTCCACCGAGAAGCAATAAAGGAATTCCACCAAAACATACGAGCTAAATATGAACCCCGGAGGTTAAAAAATCCTATAGCAAATATAGTGACGGAGAGCTTAAAAGGGAAAACATTTGTTACCTTCCTATATTCAGTTAGTACACCCAATACAGTAGAAGAAGCACAAAATAGTGAGAATTGGAGAAGGGCTATGCAAAGTGAAATGAAAGCTTTGGAAAAAAATGAAACATAGGAAAAGACCAAGATACCACCCGAAAAGAAACCCGTTGCATGCAAATGGGTGTTTACTGTAAAATACAAAGCAGATGGAACCATTGAAAGATACAAGGCGAGGTTGGTAGGAAAAGGTTACACACAGACTTATGACATAGAATACTCCGAGACTTTCTCTCCAGTAGCCAAAATTAACACTATTCGTGTTCTATTTTCTTTACAGCCAACCAGGACTGGCCATTATTTTATGTAAAGAATACTTTCCTACATGGTGACTTAAAGGAAGAGGTATATATAGAGGCACCTTCAGGGTTCTCAGAAAAATTTTGTCCAGGTGAATGGTGCAGGCTTAAAAAGGCACTCTATGGATTAAAACAGTCACTGAGAGATGGTTCGAAAGATTTATCACAACCATGAAAAAAATATGGGTACTATCATAGCAACTCAAATCATACCTTGTTCCTCAAGAGAAGAGAAAGATTTGTAACTTGCCTTATCATATATGTAAATGATATGATCATCACGGGTAATGATAAGGAAGAGATGAGGACTCTAAAAGAAAATCTTTTCAAGGAATTTGAAATGAAAGACCTTGGAAGATTGAAATATTTCATCGGGATAGAAGTCTTAAGATGTAAGCAGGGAATTTTCATTTCTCAGCGAAAATATGTTCTTGATCTACTTACAGAGACAGGGTTACTAGATTCTAAACCGGTTGATACTCCAATGGTGGTAAATCATGGTTTACGATTCATGGAAGGTGCTGAGCTGACAGATCGTGAGAGACTAGTAAGAAAACTCATATATTTCTCACATACGAGACCAGACATAGCATATGTTGTGGGTATAGTTAGTCAATTCATCCATAAACCACAGAAAGACCATATAGAGGCTGCACTCAGGATTGTTCGGTACCTGAAGGGTTCTCTAAGTAGATGTGTAATGTTCCAAAAGAATGGTCATTTGGAAATTAGGCATTTACTGATGTAGATTGGGCAGACAATCCAATTGATCTACTTGCAGAGACAGGGTTACTAGATTGTAAACCGGTTGATACTCCAATGGAGGTAAACCATGGTTTACGATTCATGGAAGGTGCTGAGCTGACAGATCTGAACAATACCAGAGGCTAGTAGGAAAACTCATATATTTCTCACATACGAGACCAGACATAGTGTATGATGTGGGTATAGTTAGTCAGTTCATCCATAAACTACAGAAAGACCATATACAGGCTGCACTCAGGATTGTTCGGTACCTGAAGGGTTCTCCAAGTAGAGGTGCAATGTTCCGAAAGAATTGTTATTTGGAGATTAGGCATTTACTGATGTAGATTGGGTAGACAATCCAATTGATAGGCGATCAACTTCCGGTTACTTTATGTTTGTTGGAGGTAACCTTGTTACTTGGAAGAGTAAAAAACAAAAGGTGGTTGAACTTTGAGAAATTGTAAGAGGACTCACAGAAATTCTATGGCTCAGTTATTAAACAAAATCGGCTTTATGTCGAATACTTGTGAACTGATGTGTGACAACAAAGTTGTGATAAGTATCTCAGAGAATCCAGTTCAACATGACCGAATAAAGGAGAAGATTGAAACTAGGGTCGTTCGTCTATCCTACGTACGTTCGGAGGAACAACTGGCAGATACACTGACTAAGACAGTACCTGAGAAGCTATTTAGTGAGATTCTGGGTAGGGTGTCGAAGAATCTACAACCTAGGGAGAGTATTAGAAACAAAAATCTGAAAAATAGGAAGTTAGTAAACTAGAATCAAATTCAAAATAATAAGCAAACTTAATCCAAAAGAGTAAAAGTAGAAAGAATTTGTTATTTCTGTATAGTATAAATATGTACCGCAGGAATTTATGCAATGCAATAAGAAGAATCCTTCTGTTCTTCATTTCCTTTCCTTTTCTTTAATTTTGTAACACTTTACAGAGAACTTTGTCGAATGATCTATTTCATTCTTAATGGATGGATGCAACACTATAGTTGTATCATGGCTAATTATCTATTTATCTTTAAATGTGGCTTCTTCTTTCATCTAAATGGATTATGCTTCGAAAATTTGGATTGATTTATAAGTGAGGTTCTCAGGGAATGATTCGTATTTCAGATCTTCAGGATTAGACTTACAATTTTCGTCAAGGAATCAAGTTTGTTACTGAATACTTTACTAGTTTGAAAATGCTTTGAGATGAGTACACTGTTCTTAGACCTCTTCCTTGATGTGTGTGTAATGTTGATTGTGTATGCAATGTGGTAAGATTATTAAACTAAGGCATGAAGTAGATTATGTTCTTCAATTTTTTTAAGAGGATCAAATGAGTGTTTTTAGAGGTGTACAAAACCGAAAAACCGAACCAACCTGAAAGTTTAGGTTTAGTTCAGGTCGGTTTTTGGCATATGACGGGTCAATTTCGGAAGGTTGAATAGGCTGGTTTCGATTTTTCAATTTGGAACCGACCCGAACTTGATTTTTTCGATCCAACCCAAAGCCATGTATATGTGTATAAATATGATAAAACCCTAAAACTATTCATTTTCTCTTTCACCTTATTTTCTTTTTCTTTTCAGCCATCCATCCTTCTCTTACTTATTCTTCTGAACCTGACACCAGTCCAGCCGCTACCCCCTTCTTCTTCTTCTTAACATCGCGGTGACTACCACCGCCATCACTTTTTTTGATAGGAAAGTCAATTTTATTTATATTAAAAGGTTTACACAAGAGTTGTTTATCAAGCAATTTACTCGAATTGTTTTCTAATAGAATAAGACATCACTATTAAAAGAGATAAAGCTAAGGAGAGAAGCAGGAGATCAAAGAGATGGTTGCCACTATGAATTTTATTTTTCTTTTTGAGTTTTATGAATTTTATGGATTCTTGGACTTTTGGCTTTGGATGTTGGCTGTTAGCCAATTCTTTACTGAAACTGCCATTAAAAATATGAGAATTATGATTTTGACTTTGAGCTTTTTTGGATGTTATTTTGTTTTTTTATTAGGTTTATCTATATATGAATGTATTATATGTGTTGTTTTGGGATGCAGTGGTTTAGCTTCAAAGGGCAATTGGAGGCTTGATTTTATGTATTTTTGTAGAAAATTTCAGTCCATAAATAGGGAAAAATAATGGAAATTCGGTAAATTTTTGCCATATAAAATTTCGGGTTGAATTTGCAACCAAACTGACCTAACCTATAAAAAAATTGACCTAACCAGACTTCTTATGCAGTTCGATTCGGCTCGGTTTAAATTGAAACTGACTTTTGCAAACCCCTAAGTGTTTTGAAACTGTGAAGTCTCTCAATTCTACTACTGAGTCTACTGTTGCTATGATAAATGCTACTCAAATGAATTATGTTCCCAAGCCTAGTTTTAATCAATCTAGAGGTAGAGCTTTAGTTCCTGCATACAGAGTTCCCTCTGTTTCAGACCATCATTTCCATGCCAGAATCAATCTTATAGAGGATATAATGTTCAAAGTAATATACCTTTGTGTAGTTTCTTTGGTTTATATGGTCATACTGTACAGAGATATTACAAGAAACATGACTGTCCACAAGGTTATCAGTATAGGCCTTCTCATGCCAGCTCTCCAAGTTTTTAACTGATTCTATGTCATCTTGTGGAGGCTCTACTTCTCTTACTCCAAGCAATTATCAGTTTTCAAGAACAATTATTTCTTTTTGCAAAACAGGAGTCCATCAATTCTATGTTACAACCACATCATAACATTGTTTCTGCATCAAAACCACATCATAGTAATACTTCTGTTTTGGATTCATTACACACACAAACACAAGTAAGAAAATCGTCTAAGATAAGTAAAGCACCTATTCATCTTCAAGATTATGTGTGTAATACTGAGTTTACTTCTCCTCGTAACATTTTAAAAGTATTTTCTGTTAACAATCTATCTCTAAATTATGAGCATGTTTATCATGGCTGTTCAAGCTAATAATGAACCTACATATACACTAAGTGGTCACCCACTAGGTATATAATTAGTCTAAAACTGGCATACAAATTATACAATATTTTATGCGACATTAAAGTCCAATCTCACAATTGCAGAATAGTATATAATTAGTGTATTTCTCATATCACTAAAAATCCAAGCTCGCTCAAAGCAATATATAACCAACAAATTTTATGGCAATGTTAGAAAGCACGCCAAATCGCGAATGGCATGGATAGACAATTTTTTTTTTTTTTCTTTTTTAGCTATGCTTGTATATTGACCGACTGTGTGCAACTAGTACGCAACCACTGAGTCTAGAAAAATAACACAAATATCAATATTATGCCAAAGTATTTGGTAATTTGGTTGTGATATTTGCTTCTAATCTATTTTTTCTTTTTTTTGGAAATTCTAATCTAATTATTGTAATATAATGATTTCATATAATTACTATGCTGGTTCAGTAAAATAAGATTATAATTTGAAAAGATTAAGCAATTATTCATCAATTGTCACAAAACAAGGACAAGGACTAGATAGCAATATAACAGTATTGACTGAGTACACATGAGAAGTCTCCCTCCATATTTTGTAATGATGAGTTCTTCTAGCCTTGTAGGACTTATTTTGTCAGCGTTCATAATTATTTGGGATATTTCCTTTTAATGCAAGTCACCATCATTAATTATTTCCTTCCCTTCCAATAATAGGAAGGAAAAGTAGAATTCATTTATTTCATTTTTTAATTTTAAAAGAAAAATAGAAATTCTATTCAAATTCAAAAAATTTATAAAAATGTTAGTGTATTTTCACGGATTATATTGTTTTGTCTTTGAATTTTAATATTCATCTGTTTCGTCCCTAAGTTTTGTGGTATCGTATTCTTTAGTTATTCTGTCATAATTTCAGTTAAACATCCGTTTAGTATTTTAATTAATTTCTATTATACCCTTTAGAAAAAATTATAAAAATATTCCAGTAGTTTGATATATTATACTATTTTGTTCTTAAGTTATTCATAAATTTTTATTTTTGTGTGTTGCACGAAATTACTTGTTTCCGTACTCATTACATAGTTTTAAAAATTTTTATGTAATTATATTTATAATTATATAAAATTAATTAATTATAAAATTTAAGTTACACTTTACATTAATATAAATATTTTATAATTTTATTATTTTTATCTTTTTTATTTTAAATTTAAAATCCGTTATACTCACTCACTATTAAAAAATTGTTATATTTTTTATCTAAAAAAAATACACGTTTAAACTCTCGAGTCAATACTTGAGACATATGATGGAAGTCATTCAAAATGTTACAAAATACTCTAATACATTTATACAATTACAATTTTCATATTAGAATATTATTTTACTAATATTTATTGAACTTGTCATTTTAATATTTTTTCTATCTCAATTACATTTATATGATGCGTCACTACTACGAATATATGAAATAATGTGACTTTTTTGATTTTTAATATTTTTACTTTTTATTCAATTAAAACAATTCATTATATTTATTTTAAATTTTTTAATTATTATAAAATATAAGTAGTTTTATTTGTATAATAAGAAAAAAATTAATAGTAGTTTTTTTTTCCAAATTCTTAGTAGTAATTTAGTAATTAGTAGTAGCAATTTAGTTAATATTTAAAATTAATAGAGGTGTTTTTCCAAATTTTAGTAATAGTAATTTGGTAAGTAGTAGTAGTAATTTAGTAAATATAACTTAATATTTAGAATGAATAAAGGTATTTTTAGAACAAAATGTTCTCCCTATTCTCTTATTTATTTAGAATAGAGAGAGATTTTTTATTTTTTGGTGGTTATAAATAATAGAAACTTTGAGTAATTTGATGTTGTTTAGGACTATAATGGCCCTTGTCTTTTAGTGGTTTGGGTGGGGGGATAAAAAACAAGCCAAAAATTGGTCATGTCAGACGCGTGCTAGAGACAGTCACTGCAGGTAGAGAAACGCGTTATTTTATATTGAAAATTTCGTACACAGGTGTGCATTTGATTTATAAATGTTACCAATTTGGTATAACTGATGGATCAGAGTAAAGGAGTAACTTCTACTTGAAATCCAATTGAAAAACCATCCATCTCCCTCTACCTTTAACTGTTCGAAGAAATCCTAAAAGCCACCCCCATCTACTTAAATTGTCACCAGAAAGAAGACAAAGGCTACGAAAATATCCAAATCTCAAACAATGGAGAGTGGAGAGATAATTATGAACCAAACTCCCCAACACATAAAGTGAAGGAGAAATCTGCAATGAAAGGAGGCGACAGTAAACAAACTGCAAAGGGAAATCTCAAGGGAAATGGTACTGCATGTAGTTTCGATGGGCGTAAGCGAAAATCTCCACCTGTAAAGGTCACTGTTCAGACAAGAAAGAAAATAGGAACAAGCTCTAAAAGCGAGAATAAAAAATCAGAAGAAATTAATTCTGAGCCTGAAGGTAGTGAAATGTTAGAAGAAGAGCATTATGATTGGGACATATATGAGTTTATAGACAATGAGAGAGTTGAATTCTTTCCACAACATCTATAAGTAAAAATCTTTTGAATTTTGAAAAAAAAAAACCGTTTTAAATTATTTTCAAAATTTTTGTTTGGTGGGAACTCAATTTTTCATTTTTTGACTACAAAAATTTTTCAAACTTTCCCTCATACATAAATAATATCCAGCCTTATTTTCATTTTGTAGTAAATAATAATTAAGCGTATTCAAATGGGTTATTTCCTGTCTCACTTCCTTAACCGTGTAAATAATTTCCCTAAACAAAATGTGTAAATCATTACTTAATTTCTCTTTTTCTAACTTGTGATAGAATCTGAAGTTCTAAGTATGATCCTATTATTTCTTTTTTCTTCATAAAGATTTCTAAATAAATAATAATACAAAGATTTGATTGTTGGACTCAAATTTGGATTAATTGTCATATAGATTTGAATATTAGAATTTAAAAAAAAAAAATAAAAAGTAAGAGGTTAAAGGACTTATGAGGTCCAATGTGATTACGAATAGAAGGGAGTGTGTAAACCTAAGCTAAGATAAAATAATGATTAAGAAGGAAAAGAAGAGAGCATGGAATCCTGAAAATGGAAGCATCTTTGTTCCCTCTATTCTAAGTGTAAGAGACATAATTATGAGGGTTTTGTCATGCTTTCTTTCATTATCATAATCATATATGTTAATCATCCTTCTTCTCATCCTGCCATGCTCCCAAATATACAGACATATAACTCTAAACAATACTATTTTTCCATCATTCTTATCATAATCATAATCATTTACTTATAATAATTTTTACATTTTCATTTCATTTTCTTTTTTTCTTTTTTTGGTTCAAACATTAATAACTCAGTCAAAATTTACAAGCACAATTCATGGCATGGCAAATGATGGGTCTTTTATTTCAATATATTATTAATTTGACTGAGTTAAAGAAAAATGTCATTCCTTTTTTTATTTGATAAAAGAAACCCTCCTTACATCATCTAGAGCATACAGAACATAAATCTCACAAAATAAAAAACATAACTAAAGTAATTAAGAAACAACATCCATAGTCAATCTAAATCTATATTCATGCCCATCCCAAAACAACATATGCACAACAGATCCATTATTTAACCATAAAATTAATGGATTAAATTGGATTAGCTTGACTTTAGGTAGGCTAAAGTAAGATTAATCCATTGCAATCTGCCTCTATTTTGCTTGAGAAGCATGCTTCATCAACAAGGTATAATACCAGCTGGTAGAAGATCAGCTTGGTTCGTGAGTAGATCAGACAAAGTGGCTTCAAAATCTAATATCCTTCCTTTTCAATGTTCAGAGAATCCCGAAGATTAACCCTTAAAGTACTAACCTTGACTTTCAGGTTCGAGTGGTGTTTCAAGGAATGACCTTGGGTTAGTTTTATTATTTATAATTCGTTTACTATAAGTCTACAATATGTTTCCTTTTTTATCATAGCTACACAAAGTTTTCTTTTGGTTTCCAACCTATGTTTACCATATATTTCATTTAGTCATTGTTCAATAAACACTTATCAGTCATTCCCCAATGCATACAATCAGTCCCCTTTCCCTTCTTCTCCCTCTACATCATGCAACAAAACCACAGAGCCCTTCAACTCGCATAACAACCACAACAGGAGTGCATATGTCGGGTTTATATATGTTGATGTATATAATTGTACGGATGATGATGAAGGTGGCGACTGAAAGAAATGGATCAAGATCACTCAGGCTTCTCATCCTTCTCTATGTTTAAGAATTTGACATCAAATACTCCATACTTATTAACAATCGGAGAAGTGGGGAGAGAATCAAGTTGTTCTTTGGTAGAGAGAACGAAGAGTTCAAAAAATTTAATCGGATCAAATCTTTTATCATAATCCAAGCCTTGTAGGAGATGAGCAAGATATTTCCATTCTTTTTAGTTTGATAAAATAGGTTAGTTCTTCCAACAGTTTTGACACAATAATCCCCAAACACATTTGGTTACTTGTATGCAATTGGTATTCAAGTGTATACAATATATTTACAAATAGTTGACAACCAATTTTGAGTCATTTAAATTTTATATAAAACTTATGTATGATTAGCATCTTATTTTAAGAATCCAGTATACAGATTTTTTATCATCAAACCATTAATCAACAACCAAAAGAAGTTTCAAGTAAAAAAATTAGTATACAATTCGTAAAAGTTAGCATGCAGAGACAAAAATGCATCGCACTAATGATTTGCATGGAAATGTGGCTACTAGTAGTGGTTTACAAGGTGACATTATTTTTGAGAAGCAATAAGCTTTCTAATTACTGGTAGATCGTCAAATGTTTTGTGGGGAATGAGTAATGGTGGATTTCTTCAGTCTTTTTATGGAAATATTTTTGTTGATATTACGGATTTGCATATGTATGGGTTTGGTATAGTTCTTGAATCACAGGAAGGAGAGTTTCATCTAGTATTATCTCAATGTTTTTCAAGTTACCGGTGATCCGGTTTTGTTGGAAGCACTTGTTCTTAGTAAGATCCTGTTTTTGTTGGTTCATAATTTGTATTCTTTTGAATTGTTAGGTAGTGGTGTATAGTTTTTACTGTGATGATTTTGATGTTTCAGAGTTTGGAAATGTGTTAAAAATTGTCGGTGCTTATTATCTAAATTATCGAATGTTGTTGTTGGATGGGTATCTAGGCATTGCTAATGAGATGGTCATAAGTTAGCAAAGAAGTCATATTTACGTATTTTGACTACTGGGATGTCACCCCATTTTGTATTTAAATTTTTTATAATTAGTGAAACTCTCTTTTCTGGAGTTTTTATTTTTTAAAAAAAATTGTAAACCTTCAATGTAAAATTAGTATACAAATAATTAATACGACGTGACATAAAAATATTATAACGTTGGTATGTTGTCCAGTTTGAAACGTATTGACCACAATTTCTTAATTATGTGATAAAGTGGGCAACCAATAATTACACCCTCAGTTTCCCCCTCCTAAAATTGAACACCTACCATAAAAAGTTTAATGCCACGATCTAAGGCGATGAATTGTTCGAATTTGCACTAGTAACTAGTTTGTGACTAGATTTTACCATCAAATTTGTCAAAAAAATCTCTCTTCTAACTAAAAATTATGAATGTGATTTAAATGATATCAATGATGACAGTTTTAAGTCCATGATAGAGATGTAAGATCTTTTCAACGGAAACTGAACACCATTTAATTCGATTCAATTCATTCTCCCAACGAACTAAATTAAAGAGTTTGAAGTATCATTCAAGAGAACTGACTACCAAAAAAAAATAATGCAATTTGCCTAGGCCTGCTGCATGATTCAGTAGCCACAAAGGAACAAAACTTTCTTTATAGATGACCAAAATTGCCTTTATTTATTGGAAATGAAAACCAGCAATTCTTTGTGTGTGTGATAGAGATAATGAAACTATTGACATATATACTCCGCCATCACCAGCTATCCACACCTCTATGTTTAGACAGTAATACACTTTTCCAAATAATGTTATAGTTGCAACTCAACTGTCAAGAAGTTCCCCGTAGGAGTAGGAAAATGAGAACTGTTTCTCTAATAAAGCAAAGTATTACAGCTTTGGAGATTCCAGCACTCATCTGATCCAAAGATAACCTCTTGATGCCTCTACTCCATACTTTCACATTCAATATCCTAAGCCATTGCCTATAGTAGAATCTCTCTGCCTACTCCAAAGAGAAAGTGGTTGTGCATGTTGCGAATCTGTTTCGAAACTTTATCCTTTAAAAGGCAGAGGATTTGTCTTTTACTCCTACAAATCAATGAGGGTAATCCAAGTGATTTCTGCTACCTAAAAGAAATACAGAGAAATGGAATTCCTCTCCTCTTTTGAAATGATGGACTAATAAACAAGGTACCAAAATTCAGCGACAATCCAGACACAACAACTAAAAAAAACAAGGAATCATAAAATAAAATAAAACCCAGTTCAAATACGAACCAAACCGGTTCCGTTCAACTTAAGGGGATTTTTCTTTCTTACTTTCTAAGACTACATTGCTTGGTGGTAGCCACAATCCGTGCAAGGCAATTTCGTTCAAGGCTTGGCGATTCACTGTTCAAGGTGGTGACGAACGTGAACCAGACCATGACATTAGCGGTTCAAGGATGGTTCGTCTCCCAGCAGTTCACAGTTTGTCGGCAGCTTGGTTGGCAGTTCACGATTTGGGCGGTTTCTCTGTTTCATAATGGTTGAACAGGCTGTTTCAAACGGCCATCATCGCGACCATGCAACTTGGACGAATAGTCTAAGCACACTAGCTGACTCCACTCAACCTAAGCTTTTTGACGGTACACTCTTTCTCATATATCAATGACCGCGGAGCAAGAACAAACCGGATTGGATTCATGAGTTTTTGGATTGTGAAGACTTTCGACCGCTTTTCCAAAACCTTGCGGTCATTTTATTGCTCTGATTTATATGAACTCTTTTTGCTTCCCTCTTCGATTTTATTTTTCCACCAAATTACCGGCTGCATTTTGGGCAATTTCTGGTCAAACAAGGGCATTAAAAGGACATTTTGGATAGTTCATGTGCTCAATAGATCAAACATAAAGGTTACGGTAACAAATAGATTGAGCCAAACGATTGGTGCAAATTGTGAATTTGGCCCATTCTATTCAATTGTTTGGATGTGAAAATTAATCTCACATTAACAAGGATAAAACAAGACAAAGTAACATTTCATAAGCTTGACATAAGTGAGTGACTTTTATACTCTCGTTCTGTTTAAGAACTCCCAACAACCCTCTCGCTAATTAAAATCTTCCTTTTCTTTCGTTTATAAACCAATAACATCACAATTCACAATATATCAACTGCTTAGTCAACTCTAATATATATACTCTCATCCTAACTTATTTTTCAATAGCTTATACTTCATAAATAAATTATAAACAAATAAGACAATAAACATTAATTTTGATGAATACCCTCTAGGTAGGCTTGTGAACAAAATAATAAGATTGGCTTCCAAACCAAATTTACGAACCATCAAGTCATGCTTAAGCTCATCTCATTTTCCCCTATCCGACCTGAAAGTGAATTACACATACACAACACACCCACCAGCCCACAAGGAAATACTATAAATATAAAAATGTTGGAAAAATTCCATGCTGGTTGAAATGTGGAAAACAAGAAGAAAGATATAAACAGGTCCTCAAGTAAAGAAGAAAGAGCTTATTTGGTAAAAGTAGCATAGAAATTTAAAGTTCAATATTCACCTTGTAGAATATTTACAATTATTGAAGCTTTGAGATGAAAAGGTATCATCAGGGCCAGATTCATTCACAAGATGCCATGGGACAAGTTGTGCAAGAAATTAGCATATTTTCCATAACTATGAAGTTGAAAGTTTTATGTACAATGGAAGGTGACTGCCTACAAGCTCTATAAAATTAACTTTCCATACAAATTCAGAGCACAAGCCCCTTATCGGAGTACAATAGTTTCTCAAACAACATATTAGCAGCAGCAGCAAAGGATTGGAAGTTATACAACCACATCATGAAAGTCAGCAACTTTGCAGGAGGTGAAAACTTTCAAGAGTGGAAGAACTATAAATGCAGGTAACAATTACATAAGTTTTGGCATACCTTGGGCAACTTCCAGGATATATAAGTTATTAGACCAACTCTTCCTAATTGAATCGTCTTCTCCTAGGTGCACGGGAATCCCCGCTATCCACATCTGAGACTCTAGAAGTATCATTTCTTCTCCTGGAGGAAGAAGTTGAGAGGGAAACCATGGAATCAATTTCCACTGCAGTGTCCACCTGAGACTCTGAGTTTATGCCTGCTGCGATGCTGGAGAAAGAATCTCGATCGTCGACAGGTTGGGGTTGCTCCTGATTCCTCCCTAAGGGATAGTTACGGAGATATGTTTCAATTAACCTTTCAGCAGAACTCAAAGCTGAAGTGTGAGTTGAAGATCTTTGAGAGTGAGACTGTGATCTTCGGAGTAACAATGAATGAAGTCGACGATGCCGTGCATCAGGGCTGCTTGTACCACTCTGTGTGAAATCCACTATGTCGTCAATAGGTGCGACAGGGTTTTGCTCAGTGCGCATTCCCCTAAATGTCATAATCCTACTCAGGAAGGAATTCCTATCTGCCGTTTCACGAGTGCCACTTGAATCCTGTACCGAATTCAAATCTCGAGCCAAATCAAATCTACTTCCAAGTCGGCGAATCATTTCTTCCACTGGGAAACTAAAAGGAGTCCTTTGAATAGTCTGCCTCCAACTTTCAACTCGCCTTGCCTGAGGCCTAAGAGGGATCTCAAGACTTGGATCCTCCTCTGGCTCACGAGTATTATTTCCACGGCCATATATAGGAGTTACATTCTTAACAGTCACCTCTCCTTTACAAACTGGGCATTCCTTGGCATCTGAATGAATATGCAACCATCTATATATGCATGGCCAACAAAACAAATGACCACAACAAGTAACAACTGGATCTGTAGCCAAATCCAGACAAATATTACAATCAAAGAAGGTCCCCTCACTGTCATCTCCATTCTCCAAATCACTCTTTTTTTCCCTAACTTGGACTTCCATAAATCCGTTGTTATTTTCACAAATTTTCGGCACCTCATTTGTCCTTTCTTCAGCAGTAACACTGCCCTCACCAACTTGTAGAGTACCCACACTGTCAGAATTTCCTATCAATTGGTCCAGTTCCACCGGAAGGGTCTGTGTTTCATGAGGAATTTGATCTTGACTCCATCTCCATCGTTGTCTAGCCCTGCCAATTCTAACAGCCACACTAATTCTGTTACCAATCCACTCATCATCCAAATTCACTGGTTCATTTGGTACAGATCCTGACCCTGGCTCAGGCCCTGGACCCAAGTTCAAATCGAGATTCATATCAGATGTCTCTTCACCCATCCCAAACTGGACAATCCGAGATCAAAACCCTAAATTTATCACAAATTGAAAAAAAAAAAAAAATCAAACTGGAATTCTTTGCTTCATCAGGACACAACAAAGCAACACAAAACTTACTCGCGTTATCAATTCAACAAAATCAGATCAAAATTCCTAACTCTCCGCAGGTACGAAGCAATCCCAAGTTACCAAATTTCAACTTTAAAATACAACCAAATCAAAAGAAATCGAATAACCTATAGATCAAAGATTATTGAAATCCAACTGAAACCCAGCTTCAAGAGAAGAAAAACAGCCATTTATTGATATAAAGATAAAAAATTTCGTCATGAATAGAGAAACATTAATTTGAATCAACAAACCCTAATTTTAAGTCACCGCGATTCAATTCCCAAATTAAGGGATTCACATAAAAGAAAATTGACGTTAGATGAAAACCAAACAAATGAAGCAGAAAGTAAACTAATCAACAGCTAGACGTAGCGATTATATGGGAAATTTGATAAGAAAAAAATGAAAAGAAAAGATTTTGAAAGACCTGGCACTTTAAGATAAGGGCCTTGACAATCAGCTTCAGATTCGTTCAAGAACTAGAATCGAGTCTATGAGTTGACCCGCCATGGCTAATTCTGTCCTTCGAGTAACAATCTCGTCTATCCAAGGAGAGAGAAAGAGAGAGAGGAGTGTAAGAGAGTTGTGAAATGAATCAGTCGCAACGAAATCAGAGAGGGAGGGAGATTATTTTGTGTATTACATTTTAGGCGGGGAGCTAATTGATGGTTCTAATCCAACGGACAATATCAATTTGGTTTATCATCAGCGGATCCCATCTCCGTAAACGCACTAGAACATCATACACTGAAGAGCCCACGATTGCGGTGGTAAATCAGAACCAGATTAACTGAAGAGCCAAACAAAACATGTATTTACTTTCCAACTTTTTAGTGATTTTTATGTTTAAGATTCTCAAGTTAATATTTACTGACCAATTACACACTGATTTAAATTGAAAAATTTTCAACTTTCATAAAATTAATAAAGAATTACTTTAAGATTTTTGAGATTTAAAAAAATAATAATGAAATAAAGTACTTTGCCCACTCTAAGCATATCTGGTGTGCACGGGCTTGCCAAAATCGAGCAATGAGAGTTTTCTAAAAAAGAAAATTTGGCAACAAAATTTGAAAAGACTCGCTACACTGTCACTTAGAGGTTTAATCAATTTCTATCTTCTCACGAAACTAAGTAAAAATTTTCATAGACTTGTGAAATTTACATGAGTTTTGTTTTTGAAATACATATGTTTTTAATTATGAACTGTTTTAAATAGGGTGATTTATGTTCTGTGGAATTATTATTAGATTAAGTTTAGGATTTTGTTTTGCTAGATACGACGCATTTTATCATTTTGTAATATAAACTACTATTATTAAATCACATATTTTTAAAATATCTAAGTTTTTCTTTGAATATTTTTGCGCTGGTGTTAAGGAGGATGGAGCCCCACATAGGCACAGGATGTTGTAATGTTTCGAGCAACGTCTTGAGCTACAGATAGATCGTACATCCAAGCGTTTTTAGGAACGTTTTTCTGGAGCTTATAGTTCATCTAGATGTTTGCAGTGTTGTACCAAATATGGGAAGGAATGGTGATAGAAGACAACCATGATATGTTGCTCGTGGTGAACCTATCAACAGATCAGAACCTGCACATACCCAACTTGTCTACGAGGATGATGATACGAAAGAGGAATTTGATGTACAACAACCTCGATTCAATTGAAATCAAATGGGAAACAGGTATTGGTATGAATCAAATAACTGTTTTTCCCGAAAGATGGTCAATTAGCTGGAACGAGAGGAAGTTGATGAGGGGATTGTTTGTGAACCAAATGAGTTTGATGAAGAAGAGGAGATGGATTGCCACACGTGTTGCTGTAGGAAGAAGTTTTTGTCGTAGCTGATTCTATTATGGGAATTGAAAACAAAGATGAATTGGTGGTTGTTGATGGGGAATATTTCTAGAGTTGGGTGAAATTAGAGCAAATAATTTTTCTAATTTGTTTATTGACTTTATTTGATCTAATAATTTTATGCCTATAAGTTTAATTTTTAAGGCAAATATGAAGATGTTAGACTTCTCTTTTATGGGTTTTTGTTTCTTACATCAAGCAAGAAGACATCGATGCCTAAGATTCCAATGTTAGATAATTTTCAGGTTGTGTGAATATTTTCTAGAACATGTGAATTTGGGAGGAAAATAAACAAGAATATCTACAAATCTGTGAAGATTTACACAGTTTTAATTAATTTTCAGATAAATTATATTTTTATTTAGTATTAATTAAATTAAAATATAATTAGGGTTATGTTTTTGTTTAAGGCTTTTACAATGCTTAAATTTACCACTCCACTTTTGCAAACACTTTTGAAATGGACTTACTTTTATCAATTGTTTTTAGGACACCATTTTTGTCATAAAACCTACTAACTTTCCCACCAAAAATATTGCTAAACCGAAAATTAGAAAACTCTCGAGAGTAGAAAGTTGTAGCAAAGCTTTAGTGGTTGGCTAAACTAGGGGTGTACTGTGGAGGGGCCTCTTGTTTAACTTGCTCACTGATATCCTCGGAAAACAAATGGTAGTTGTTGTATGAGGAAAAGAAAGAGACAATATTGAAGCTCATCAACAAAGAATGTGGGATGAGTAAATTGAAAATCTAATATTAGCTAATCCTTAATTTGATTTATGTCTTAGCAATAGAGCAGATTCAAATCAACCCCAGCTCACTCTAAAAGAATGAATTCAGAAAATGAAGAACTAAAATGTAAACTCTAGAAAGTGGTTTTATATTGGATTTAATAAAAGATCATTAATTAAAGTTAGGTTTTCAATTTTAATCGGTTAAATTTCAGTTGAATTCCAAACTTTAAATCAAATCTAAATCCTAAATCTTGTCTATCTAATCAAAGAACTTTCATAATCAACAAATAAGTTATGGGGAGATTTACCATTAAGACCCTTATTTTATGCTTATATACTATTGATCCCTGAGTTTTAACAAATATATAACAAGATCCTTGCGTTTTTGCACTATTATATGAAAAGGTCCTTCTATTAATTTTTTCCGCCAATTTTTTAAAAAAATTACAATTTGGTCATTCTATCAATAGTAGAAAGACCAAATGTAAACTTTCCTTTTCTTTTTATTGACTGCAGAAGGAGAAAGAAAAGTGCCATAAAAAACTCAATTTCTATTTCCGGTAATAAATGAAGCAAACTAATATATCATATTGAATAGTTCGTTGTGTATGATCATAATATGGCTTATTTTGATGGAAGATGGACGAATTAACTGGTAAATATAAAAAATTATCGGCCAAATTTTAGTCTTGGTTGCCAAAAATGGTAATGAAATTGACCAAATTTTATGTCAAAACGTTGATATTAAGAGAGGATTATAAATATGTGTTAAAAGTCACCATCTGACCACCAAAAGTAGATCAAAATTCGCTCGACCCGAATAATGAACCACCCAATTTTGATCCAATGGTACTATTTTTGGGGATATATACAAATTCATCCACCAAAAATTAAATAGAAAACTTTATAAGGTTATTTTTTAAAAAATATATATATAAATAAACAAATTTAAATAGGTAAAAACAGATACAAACAAAGTTCAAATAAACATAAAAATATTTAAACAAATGTCAAACAGATAAAAAAAGTATAGATAAACATAAACAAACTCATACATAACATCAATTTTTTTTTTTTTTTCCATTTATAAAGTTTTGATGGACCTACCTTTACATAACCCTTATTTTCGGATTAGAAGCCCAAATTTTGCTTCATTGATGGAAATGCATGTATTAGGATTGAGATGGGACCCACTCTTGAATTTTTCTGTTTACATTCTTATGAGAACTACTTACATGCACATGGTATAAGAGCCTCCCATACAATGGGTGTAGGCAAAAATTTTCCTTAATCTTATTTACATGACAAAATATGTTTCAACGTTTAAAATAACAGTGATCTTTGATTAAAAAAAATAACAATGATCAGAAAGTATTTTTGAAAAATATTTTTGGACGGTTTGATTATTTTGATTATTTGAATTGCGAAAATTTGATCAATATTTGATAGTTGGACGATAAATTTGAGCACATATTTGCAAACTTCTCATTAAGATCAATGTGTTAATATAAACCTTTTGTCAATTTCTTTGTCGTTTCAGATGACAAGTAAAATTGACCAATTGATTTGTTGCATTTTCCGATCAAACCGTACATGTTCGATAAAAAAAAAGGTTATATTCTGATTTCTTAATATTAGCTTCTCAATTTGATGTATTTGTTTGCTCTAGTCAACTAGTCCTTGACGAAAACAAAGATAGAATTTTTTTTTTAACAAATTTTAGTTGTTTTTTAGGTACCGATGATCAAAGGAAAAAGAAATGAAAATTTTTTGGTTTAGTCATAACGCCATCGACAAAAAAGATCAAATTACAATTTTTCTAAATAAACATACGAAAACAATTAACAGAAGGATTCATAGAATAATAGTGTGAAAATATAGGGGCCTCATTGTATATTTGTCAGAATTCAGGGATCCAATCTTATATTAGCATAAAAATCAGGGATTTGATCATAAATCTCCCAAAGTTAGATTATAATTTTGTATGTTATGGATTTAGTTCAAAAATTCAAGGAAAATTTTCTAACAAATTCGTTTTCTTTAATTAAAAAAAAGAAGAAGTTTGCTGCTAATCTATTTCCGCAATAACAAGAACTTAATAATACCCAAAAATTGCAAAAATTCGGAGATATCCCTTAGATAAACTTAGAAAAGAAGTACAAGCCAAACAAGCTGGTAATGAAAAGATATATATATTTCTATCAAACTTGCATAAAATTCTTTACACACTTGGCTTAGTAATAAATAACATGTTGAATTTAAAAAAAATTGCTAAAATAAACTAATAATTAACTTCCATTCACTTTCTTGCAGTCTGCTCTAATTTGTCCATTGGTTCCAGTTAAGGGACTAATATTTCCCATATTAATCATAGACTGAACAAAGCTTTGAAAGAAAGCAGTCTGATTACTACTGAAAGAGTTAACGATAGAGATAGTTGCTGCCCCGGACGTTGAAAAGAGTTCTTGATCGGACTGAAGAAGCCCTTGATTGCTCTGCAAATTTGCAAAATAATTATTGTCAAAACCATTTGGTGTGGTTGGATCAAGATTAGCCAGGGCTGAGGTATTTCCGCCTTGCGGGCACAGTTGTTGCAAAGTAGCTAAATAGGTTGTATTAAGTGTAGGGTCAGGGTTGCCTGTGCCACTAAAATTGAAGAGCCTATTGTTAAATGTTCTGCATTGAGCCCGTCCAAATGTGTGTGCTCCTGCAAATATTCACATGTAATGAGTCAAATTATATATAAGTAAATACTCGAATAGGCTTATGACTTAAACCATATTTAGCTTAAATTGAAAAGAAAATTAAAGGTCAAACATGAGTGAGGTGTGATAATTTGATGTCCTAACTAACTCATTAGACCTTACGTAGGAGGTAAGATATGTGGGTTGAATTAAATTGACAGACAGAAGAAGGACAAGGCTGACCAAGTAAGCTAAGTCTCTTATGGATATGGGAAATCATGATCCCGTGTGTTTGGATAGCCATTTTTGTAGCAAGAAAACAGGTTGAGAAAATTGAAAATAAACAATTTAGAGCAAGTATTGAAGAGAATTATATAAATGTTAGAACCTGATAAAGCGACTAGATCATTGGTGTTTAGACCAACAGCAGTGAATTTTGAAGTAAGGTTGGCTAGACTATCAGAAGGAGCAGGAATAGAAGTATTGGCTCCTGCTTGATTTGCATTTAGACTATCTCTTCTTCCCAATAGTACACTCCATGAAGGTCCTCCTGCCTGCACCCAATAAGTTCAATTCAATTAACTTTATTTACTCACCCAATTGCAATTTATAATAAAGATTAATAAACTTACCAAAGAAACAGCAGCCTCTGCAGCTAGTGCAAGAATGTCGGCGCAAGAAACAACACCAGGGCAAGAATTTTCCACAGCAGTTTTGATATTGTCAACCACATTAAAACCCCGAGCAGAATTGTTATTTGGAATTGCAAATTTCTCACTCTGTATACTTGAAGTACTATCTAGCAAAATTGAACCGTCACACCCCTGAAATCCAACAAAAATAAAAAATTAATACTAAATAAGAAATCTGAAAAACAATATATATACACATATTAAAAGAAAAAAAAGACTATGGGTTTACGTTGACGAAACAATCGTGGAAATGAAGGCGAATGAGGCTAGCTCCGATTCGGGGATCAGATTGAAGAGCTTGTTGTAAAATATTTGTAACTATGGTTGAAACATTTGGGCAAGTTGTAGCATAAAAAGTAGCACTTAACTGAGCATTAGATTGGTGCAAAAATATTGCTACCAAAAGAATTTGAAGTGCTAAGAGAAAATTATTACTACTCGTACTAGAAGAAAACATTGTTATGATGTTTGATTATGTTTTGCTTAGTGCATGTTTGTGGTTTAAGCTAAGGTAATGCGATATTTATAAGAGGAGAAAATGTAATAGCCATTAAAACAAATTTAATGCTACCTACCGGGTAGCTAAGTCTAAGATGAGATGATTAAGCAATAATTAGCCTATTCTTTAAGCTATTGATTATGTTATGAATATTGACTTGTTCTTTCCTTTCATTTTCTCACGCTTATATTATTAAAGCAGATTCTACTACTGTATGAAAGATAACCCAATTGTCAAAGATTGGAAGAAAAACAAGACAGCTTTGGATAATATTTAATGAAGTTGCATACCATAGTACTTTTTGAAAATTACTACAATTTATGGCGTCGGTGACCAGAAAAATATGATTACTTGGCAAAAATAATAAACCGTTGGGTCAAATTAAATAGGGTTCTTAGATTCAATTTTATTTTAATTTTGGAGCAATAACTTATTTTTTATTTTGATTTCAAAAATGGATCCATTGTAAAAATAATATTAAAAAAAAACATTTAGTTAATGTTGTACTGCTATTGTATTATTATTATACAAACATAAAAAAATATTAAACTAGTGTTGTACTGTTTTTTTATAACTATTATATGAGTATTGTTCAACTATTGTACATATTTTGTACTATAATTATACAGAATCTATTTTTTTTTTATAACAAAAATTCTGAAAATACTATTAAAATTTAGTGAGTGCATTTATCCTAGTTTTTTCAGCATTGGATTCGTTTTTCAAATTAAACTAAAAAATAATCTATTTTTATATATATAAGGTACTTAAAATTGATTGGAGCAAAGGTAGCGATTAAGAAAATTTGAAACCCATATAAATATTACAATTATTTCTCTTCTACTCCTAAAATAGATAAAAATTATAAAATATTATATTTAAGTTATGGCTGCTATTGGTGGTACTACCTTATAAAGTATCCACCTGAATTTTGTTTTTCTTTTAAAATAGTAAAATATTAATAGAATTGAATGCATTAAATTTATTGTTATTATTATGATTTTTTTAGATGATTTATTTTTATATTTCATCCTATAAAAACATAAGTATAATTATATTTCCCAATATAATTAAAGTACCACACGTGTATAGCTGCATTCCTCTATTTTGAGTTGCGAGTGAAGGGGTCATCATCACATTTACTAGCTGCCAACGCGTTTAGGATGGTAGACCTCACCTGCACATAAATCAACATAAACAAATATAAAACTGACGTAAATAAAATGTCTAAATATTATCTGCACATAAATGAAGTCCGTAATAAAAAAAAATAATTATTTTTTTAAGTGAAAAAATTATTTAAAACTCTCTAATCAGTAATTGTAACGTATACTATCTAAAAATTTTCATTAAATTTTAAATAAAATATAAATATTTTATGAAATTTTAGATTTTAGTTACCATGATTAATTGTTAAACTTAAAACATTAGTGTTTGTTCTAGAATGTGAAAGATTGTATATATATATATACTCTCATGTAAGTTGATGGATTCCTAGGTACCAAGGGAAAATGATGTTTGACTTTGCATAATATAATAAAAGAAACTAGGATTGGATTCTCCTCTTTGTTAAAGTTATATAACGTTAAACCGCAATTAGAGGGTGCAAAAGAACCTTAGAGTGGTTACACTTACACATGTTCTAATAAAAAAAAAAATTAGTCACTAAAATCTTTATATGACAAAATCAACATTATTAAATGCTATAAAAAAATTAAAATTAATTGTAGTGCCAATTAGAGTGTGACATGCATATAGAATTCTTGAGTCAAATTTTAACCCATCACACAATTAACATCTATTTCATTCATATAAAATGGTTAAATAACGTGCATCTATATATCAAAAAGTTTAAAAAAAAAAAAAAAAACAGCCATGTACAATTATATGTTTCCTCGAAAATACTGTTCAAGTTTTGAATATGAATATATTTATAGGCATGTACAATTATATGAATTTGTTTTATTTACTTAAAATCAAATCTTTAAATATGGCAATCATCTGTTTTTTTTTAGTTATGCTATTCTATTTCTCTTCTTTGATTATCACGCTTTGAACCTTTGGCTCACAATAAAAGCAATCAGTCCTTGTTCTTTGTATCATGGGGTTGTTGGGCAAAGGGGTCCATTTTTTTTCTTTTTAATTTTAAAGTAACAAATTATTTTTTATTTTAATTTAGTAAATTGATTAATTATAAAAATAATATAAAAAAAATATCTAGTTAATATTGATTGATATTGTAGTGCTGTTGTATAAGTATAAAAAAATATTGAACTGCTGTTATACTGTTTTTGTACCACTATTATATGGATATTATCCAACTACAGTTATTGTATTTTTTGTATCCAAATCGTACAGAGTCCGGTTTTCTTAATTTTCTTTGACAAAAAGTACATAAATGTTATTAAAATTTAATGAGTCCATTTTTTTAATTTTTTTTTGCATTGGGTCCAAATTCTAAATTAAAATAAATAATGAGTATATATATATATATATATATCCCATTTTTATAAG
Source organism: Croton setiger (assembly GCA_948099555.1). NCBI lineage: Eukaryota > Viridiplantae > Streptophyta > Magnoliopsida > Malpighiales > Euphorbiaceae > Croton > Croton setiger. Next base: position 40,974 of record CANUEY010047833.1, read on the forward strand.
TAAATAACAATTTTTAAACTTTATAGTTAAAGTAATGTTAGAATATTTCACAAACTAAGTAAATGATAATTTTATAATTTTTTATGACCATTATTCTTATACTCCTAAATTATTTTTACGTACGGATCAGTATGTAAATTAATTTTTACATGTTATTAATATTTAAATTGATTATTTGTGACTATTACTTTTATAACCCTAAGTTTTTTTTTTTTTTTTTACATATCGATCAATATGTAAATTACATTCTATCAATATGTAAATTAATTATTTGTGACGATTACTCCTATAAATTTATTATTTGTGACAATTACTCCTATACACCTAGATTTTTTTACATACCGATCAGTATATAAATTTATTTTTACATACAATCAGTATGTCAATTGATTCTTTGTAACAATTACTCTTATATCTGTAGATTATTTTTACATACCAATCAGTATATGAATTGATTGTTTTTCATATTAACAATATGTAATTCAGTATGTAAATTTATTGTTTGTTTATATATATTGATCTACATATTGATGGTTTGTTTAAATAGTGATTTTAATATATAAATTTGTACAAAAACTACTAATTTTACATACCCAACGCATATATAAATCAATATCTAAATTGAATTTTACCTAGACATTAATATGTAATTTTTTTACGTTCAAACACCTAAACAATAAATTTTTTTATCATTTTAATCAATTAAGAACCTAACTGAAAGTATTAAGAAATTATAGGGACTATATAACAATGTTGCATGAAACTCATCTTCCTCCTCTCTTTTCCCCGCCTTCATGTTGTAATTTCAGATAGCATTTCTTGTTGTAATTCAATGATGTACCAGTTGGAATAATGCCCATAGCAATATTTCTGTCAAGCTTTTGATTTACAACGAAATTGTCTTCTTTTATTTTATTCTGATAGTGGCGATTCAAAGTTGAGAACGAGCTTTTCTCTGGTATCTAGTGAGGCAACGATAATTTTGAGGGTACTAGACGAGTATGACTATTTTCTATATAAAACTCATCAATTTTGGTATAAAATTAAAGACAATTAGATTGAAATAAGCTAAAAATAATCAAATTTATTAATTATTAAGATTTATTTCAGAAATAATAAGCTAAATTGAAGAAACATCCAGACAAGCACCGATTTATCAAAAAAAAAATCAGATAATTTGTGGAATGCAATCGAAAAGAGCAGAGACGATTAAAATCCTCATAAAAGTGCAAATTAAAAGTCAAGAATATTCATTTTAAAGTGTAAGCCATGATCTATATGAAATCAAAAGAAATGTAAGCATTGTAGTGACTAACTAGTATAAATATGAAGAAACTCAGGTGCCATGATGGTCACCTTGTATGTCGAGGAAGTCGATAAGAATTCCTTTCTAAGCCCAATCCAACTGTTGAAAATTGGTTATCTTGGAGTAGGAAGTCACCATGACATAAGATTAGCAACTTGGAAAGTTGCCCAAGTTGCTTCCAAGCTCTCTTCAACTGCGCAAGTAAAACTCAATTTTAAAAGCCCAAGACTAGCCTAATACGTTTAAGAAAGTTCAGAAGATCAAGTGCAAGACAAGTTGGCAATGCTCTTTGGGGAGATTCATTCACGTTTTCCTCTGTTTTCTTTTACCTTTCATAGTTTTATTTAAAGTTTCATTTATGGTTTAAGCTTGTAATAATTTTAGATTACAAAGAAGTAAGAAAAGCTCATGCATAGCTTCCTCTTGCTTAAGCAATCCTAGGACTACCAAGTTCTTTAGTATTATAACTCTGTTTTTCATTTAATTTAATGCAATTTCAGATTCTTAAATTTCAGTTCCCTTTTATTATTCAAGTTCCTCCTGCATTAAGATTTTTGAGTTGAAAGGGGAGCTCACCCATATCTCTCTTGCCAAGACAATCTTTAAAATCACTATTTTAATTGATGCTTCTTTTAATTTAGCTTTGTCAATTGGAAACTTGAAATACTTTTCTTAGAATGACCATTTTCTCCTTCATTTCTTAGTTTACAAGATCAAAGTATTTAAGTTGCCTTAATAATATTGTTTACTTAAAGAAAATGTTGGGCTGTGACTCTGTGTCACAACCAATATGACCAAGAGGAAATCAAGGATGACCCAAGACCCCTCACATTTAGCTGACTTGCGTTTTATGTTTTATACCCCTGCGTTTTGGCTGCATACTTTGTGAAGGGTGGAAGCTTCACCCGTGGAGCTCCTCGGTCATGTGTGAATTACTTGATATATATATTGCTGCCAAAACTGAAGGGTCACTTTCTGGTTTAGGGTTATTTTGGGTTGCCTGTACAGTTTTTCGTTTTCTCTCTTCTTTGTGCTTTCCTGTTGATACTGTGTATCGTTTTCTTCTCTTGATCTCTTGTGCATACTGTGATTGTTGATGCCTGTGATATTGAGAGTTGATGTATATGAGTCTTGTTCTCAAAAGACTCTCGAGGGAGTGCTTAGGCTGAGAGTTTTCTCTTCTGGTTGTAATCTGTACCTGGCTTCTCGTGTTCTTAATAAAGGATTCAATACTGAAGGTGATTCCTCCTTAGATGTAGCCTTACTTTGTGTAAGGTGAACCAAGTAAAATCGGTGTTCTTTGTTTTCTTTCTTTTTCGTTTTTGCCTGGATGTGCATGTAATCGATCCGTAACAAGTGGTATCAGAGCTTCTGGATTTTAGGAGAATCGAAGAAGAACGAAATCAGGTGGTGTTGTTCTATCTTTCATCTTTCTTTTCTTTTCTGTCGTTTCAGTTTCTTAATTTAGGGTTTCTTTTCTGTTTAACCTTTTGCGTTGATTACTTTCTGTTTGTGATTTCTTTTATTCTTTCGGCTATTATTTCTTTCTCTTCTGGATTGGTACTTGTCAAATCTTTTTTTTTGTTGTTTTGCAGTTCCAGTTCTGTACGAGAAAGAAAATATTCTTTCTTGAAGAAACTCAACAGTAAGTGATGTCCATTGCAAAGATAAACGTTGAGAAGTTTGATGGTAAAGGCGACTTTACCATCTGGAAGGAAAAGATGATGGCTATTCTGGTTCAACAGAAGTGCCACAGAGCACTTTCTGGACCCCAGTCATTCCCAGAGAATCTCTTTGAGGAAGAACGCCAAGATCTAATGGATCTTGCCTACAGCACCATTATATTAAACCTTTCTGATGCTATACTCAGAAAGGTTCGAGGTAACCACTCTGCTCCTGACCTCTGGTTAAAATTGAATTCTTTATACATGTCTAAATCTATTTCTAGGATTGCATATTTGAAAGAGCAGTTATTTAGTTTTAAAATGGATGCATCTAAATCTGTTGATGATAACTGTGGTAGCTTTCAAAAATTAGTGTTAGAATTGCATGATATTGGAGAGGAGTTAAGTGAAGAAAATCAAACGATTATTCTTCTGAACTCCATTCCAGAAAACTACCTTAAAGATGCATTGAAATATGGTAGGGATAAATTGATGTTAGATGATGTGATTAATGCCTTGAAACTAAGAGAAATGGAAATGAAAAATGATAATAGGCAGAATAACAACAGTGAAGTC
>CANUEY010047875.1:0-69038 GCA_948099555.1 Croton setiger
ATATATATATATATATATATATATATAGATATATATATATATAAATATATATATATATATAAATAGATATATAGTTGTTTAAAGTTCAAATATGCTCAACAAAATAGATTTTGATATTAAAATATGCCGACGCTATCCTTAAGAATAAAGAATATTTGTTTGTATTTTTGGAATGTCATTCTAATATTTGAAAGAGCTCAAGTGGCATTATGAGATTCTCTTTTCTTTTTGTTTAAAGATGCCATTAATTTTAGTTTGACACTTTTTTTCCCTCTTAGTAGGTGATTTAGATATATGATAAATTAATTTTATTAAGATATTTAATAATATTTCTTCGTTAAATTAATATATTATAACTTTCTCTTCTTCATTCTTACAAATTATGCTAATAATAATGAAATATAAAATGTATACATACTCTTCTTAGGGAAAATGGACAAAGTAATAAAAATTCTTTTAAAAATTTATCCCATATGAAATTAATAATTGTTTTTTTTTTAAACTCATTGAACACAAAAAGTCTATTCGGTAAAATTAACTATTTAATAATTTAATTATCATTAACAGCTAAACATTAAAAACGCTAATCATTTATAAAACGTTATCTTAACATTTAAAAGCTATTTAAAATAATACATCAACGAACATTATAAAAAGTAGAGTTTAGCATTTTGATTAGTCAAATTATTAACCACAGCCGGAAACGCAAAGATTGTAAAATTCATGCATGTTTAGATTTTATCTTTTGATTAAAAAAAAAAGTATGAATGGGTTTTAAATATATTATTCTGAGTTCTATCTTTTTGTTTTTCTACAAACATAAAAATACTTAGAAAAATGATGGAACAATGAGTTCCACCAATCCTCTGGTGTTATTCAACACCCCAAGTGCCAATGATTCCCTTGCAGGAACAGTACACAACGTAGCCCCTACAAATGTACCTAAAATCTTCCCTGCACAGGACGTTGAAATAACCAGCAACAGAAGACCCCAAGCCTCGAGTCCTTGGATCTTACCCACATCTGCTTTTTACCCACTAGATGCAAAGTAAAGAGGAAGAAGTAAACCTGAAACAAAATCTTCAATCCTTAATGTAAGTTTTCCTGCAAATTCCCAACCTTTAGGTATAGTTAACCCAAACACAAATGCACCGAATTTTGAATGGATTCCAATAAGATCTGTAAAAAAACCGGCTAGCATTACTCCGGCCAAGTTCACACATATATATGCTTCGTCAAGAAAATCTGGTTGCTGCGAGCATTTCCGGGCAACCCAATTCATTAGAGGTCTAATAACTGCCATCATAAAAGCAACGAAAGCAACCCCAGAAATGAGAACCCATATGGAAGTTAATGGGCCTTTTGAATCTCCACCGGCGAGTGCTACAGCTAGTGCTAATAAAATCCAAGCTGCTACGTCGTTGAATGCTGCCGCGGCCATTGCAGTCTGGCCTATTTGAGTTGTGAGAAGTTTGAGCTCTGCGAGAATTCGGACAAGCACACGGAAATCTGTAATAGAAAGAGAAACGCCCATGAACACTAGATACTGTCCATAAGCGACATGTTCTTGGCCATGAATGGCTTTGTGAAGAATAAAGGATACTCCGATACCGAACAGGAAAGGAAGGGAATTGTTCTCAAATCAAGTTCAAGACCTACAAGGAAAAGAATGAAGAGAAGACCAATACTAGCTACAGATTCTAGTATGGGAGTGCTCCATGATGGGAACAATAATCCAAAGAAGTCTTTGTTTCTGCCAAGAGCTGATGGGCCAAGCAGAATTTCCACCCTGAAATGCAAGAAAAATAATTAATTAAACTAATGTGTGACACACCAGAAAGACTTCTCTACCCTAGGTGTATGTGTCTTTTTATTATTTTTTCATTTTTTAATTTATAAAAATAATAAATAATAAATATAAGGTTAAAATAGTAAATTAAAATAATAAAAAATTTTAGAGTTTCACTTGTATTTTTTTTATTTTTTAAAATTAAAAAATATTTTTTATAAGAATATTTTGTAAGTTGGAGAATTAAAATAAAATTTAAGAGGACAAAATTATAATTTTTCAAACTAAATTAATGGTAAAAGAAAAGTAAAACAAACAGAAGTACCTTAGTAAACTTTTTGGAATCCTTAAGCATATTCACCATGCATGAATGACCAACGAACAAATTATACAATACCTAGAATAGCTAGAGTAATTCTCCCAAAAAAAAAAAAGAAATCTGCCAAATGCTTGCTAATTTGGACGACGGCAACGGAAGGCAAGGACCCAATGATACTGTCCAATAAATTGAAATTCTCCCACCATGAATAAGGTGTATTCTTCGGATCCAAAGTCCAAGTAACAGCATTATGTGAATCAGATTCAAGGATTAAAGGTTAGTGCTTGAAAGCAGAGGATGCATAAATCCTGATGGCTTAAAGGATGGTAAGCGATTTGCTTGATTTGAGTCCAAAGTGCCTACATGATGATGAAAGAAGCAACGAACATATCCAGAATCGTCACTAAGGACTCCGCCCATACTAGATGGTCTAGGTTTGTAAAGACTAGATATATTAAATTTAAGAGGCTGTGGAGATGGCACACGATTTCCAATAAAAAGTATCATTCAGATTTTTTTAAAGTTTGTAGGAAATAGTTAGAACGATAAACATTATTATTCTTGCAATAACTATAACTAAAATCGATTTTATGGTTGCTTATTTTTTGGAATTGCCACCAGTTTCAGTTTATAATTCTTGACCATCGATTTCGGAATTTTAATTAATTATTTTTTAAAATATTATATTTTTATATTTTTTATTAAAAAATATATAAGTATTTATAATCTAATTTTTTAAATTTAAATAGTGAGAGAGAGAATATTTACTAAATTAAAATCAATAAAATTATTATTATAAACCATTGTTTTCATAAATAAATCATAAATGTCTCATAAATTCAATGAAACAAATTAAATTTAACACTTAATTAACAAATTAAATTTAACACTTAATTATGGTATGGCATAATGTCGTAGACAATTTTTGGCAAGCAATTGGAGTCAAAATTGCATTGTAAATTTTTTGATTTTGATTCTAGTGTGCTTCTTAAATTGTCAATTTTTTCAATTTCAATATAGTTCGATCATGGGTCAGTATTTTAGAAATTGTGCAAAGCCTTAAATATTATAATAATTGACTATTATGGTATACCATAATATATTTATTTTTATTAGTAGATATATAATTTAAATATATAGTTCAAATAAATTATAATATAATTTTTAAATATTAAATTATAATTCATTTACTTGATTGTAACACAATATATAAAAATATATATTTCTCAATTAATTAAAATTGTTTAAATATTTTTTTAAAAAAATTAAATATTATGTTTTCTTCGATATTTTAATATAAAAAATTTTCTTTTATTATTATTTCAAGATAAATCTTAAAAGTAATTAGATTACTTAACATTGTTTATAATAAATTTATTGTAATCAATAAATGGTAACGTAAAAAACAATTGAAGAGTGTTATACATTAAATATAAGCAACTAAATTTTGAAAAAAGTCATATAAATTTTTAGTGTTATGTATTTACACCCTATCATTATTATTTTCTTTAATTTTTTCTATATTTGTAGTTTATTATCAGTTTAATATATAAAACTATTTTTAATATCGTTATTTGTTTGGATACTTATAATTTAGTCTTTCTATTTTTATATATTATATAATTTAGTCCATATACTTTTAACATTATATTTTTTATACCTTGTATTTCTTTTCTTATTTTATTTGTTGGTCCTTCTATGATTTTGCACCAAGACAAATATATCATTCAATTTTAATTTTTTTAACCGAAATATTATGAGATCATTCTAAATTATCCGTATAACAAACTATAAGACTAATAAATACTGGACATTCGTTAAAAACCATTTATCTAGCAAATAATTGCAATTTAGTAGTAAAATTATTAAATTTTTTAGTCAATTATTTTTATAATATTCAATAATTTAATCATTTATTTTTGAAATAAAAAAACTAAAAATATAATTAAAAAATTAGGGATTAAAACTATAAAAATTAAATTAAATAATATGTAAAAAATATATAGACTAAATTGTTATTCGTCATTATACTAAAATTTGAGTTTTTTAAATAAAACTTATTAATAATTTTTAATTAATTATTTTCTTAATAACTTTTAACTCATTATTAGTATAAATTGAAATAGCAAGATGTAAAGTTTTTGTAAAGTAAATATAATTTTATTCAAATTTTTTTAAAAAATTACAAAATGAAACAAAATTTATCATCAAACTTAATTTTTATAAAAATATAGATAGATGAAATGTGTAATGATAGAATTTTAGTATATATTAAGGATTTTTTTTTTTTTAGTTTTAAAAGAAAAGTTTATAATTTTGTCTCTAGATTTTAATAAAACTTACATTTTCCCTTTATATTTAAAATTAATTATTTTATCACACAGTTTTATTTTTATTGGATAATTATTTCTTTTTTTCTGTTAAATTTTTAAAAAATAAAATATTTAACAGTGATTAAAAATCAATTTGAAGTATCAAACAGTAAAATTGTCATTTTCTTCCTCAAGCCCGAGGACCAAATTGGAAAACGTTATCTTCCTTCCATGGCCAAGGACCAACTGAAAATTTATTGGAGCAGGAGCAATGTTTAACAATGGTGAGCAAACATGCTGAAGAAAAAGAAGAAAGAAAGATGGCCTGACTGAGGAAGAAGGAACAGAAATAACGAAGAATCAGAAGGAAGAACGAAAACGTCATTTCTATAATGAAGAAACGATGTCGTTTCAATTAGTATAAAGAAGAATCAACTGGATGCAGTTAAATGGGACGGCAGCGTTTTTGCAAGGCGTGTGAACTCCACGCGGCATCTTCTTCTTCCTTTTCTATTTTCTCCGCGATCCAACTGTTTGCTTTGGTTGTTACAGTTTGTTGCAACCAAGCAATCCAGCTCAGCATTAAAATTTTAAAAAAAAATATAGGTTTTATTAAAATTGAAGAGAAAAATATAAATTTCCCTTTTTAAAATGAAAAAATTGACAGATTTTTTGTTTAGTGAAAAAAATCACATATATACATTTAATGCTTGAATTCAAAGAAATAAATAAGGATAGTGATTGGTTGACTCTGCATTGATGGGATTACGTACACAACTAATGCATATGTTATTATTTTCTGGCTCATGAAGAGTTTTCTTCTGAAATAAATTTCATCCTCAAAAGTTGTAAGAAATGCTTCACCACTCCTATAATTATTACTTCAATTCTTGCACCTATCCACTTTAGTTGGAGCTCCATAATTGACATAAACTACTTCTGAAAACATTTAATTTTACAATTATTTATTCAGCCACTATCCTTAGATAAGTTAAATAAGTATTACATGCTTCGTAAAAATAAAATAAATAATAACTACATAAATTTCACCATTCTTTTCAAGGCTATGTCATTTCATAAATTTAAACCTTTTTTATTCTATTTTAACTACGTATTAAAGTTGATTACATTTAACATATACAAGGTCACCTTCTTCCTTCAACCTTGTACAAGTGTTAGTATAATTAAAAGATCAATTAATTTCTAAAATGAATATTTCCAACTCTGAAAAATCTATTAGAATAGGGTCATAAATAATATTTGACAATAACTAATAAAATAAATTTATAGTCGACGAATAAAAAAAATAAAAGTGTCATCAGTAATTACGAGTTTTTAATTCATCGAAAAAACTGAGTACATGTAAAGAATTAAATTATTAGTAAGTCTCATATATGGTGGAAAATTTCTAAGTCAGCATAACACAAATATTTCACTCACAACGTAGTAAGAATGTGAAGATATGGCATGAAATACCATATGATATATATATTCCACCCTTATTAAATCATATAGCCATGTGCACTGGCTGTATTAACATTTAATCTCATATGTACCTCATCGTGTTACGAACCCAAAAAGTACTATGCCAAAATTACTACGCTTTGTAGAAAATAAAACTCATGTTACCTTAATTTTTTTCATTTTAGACAAAAACTAAGGTAAACTCTAAATTTAAAAATAAACAACTTGATTTAACCAAATGACAAGAATTTAATTTTTGCATAAGCCACTAGTTCCCAACTAAAGTGACTTCCTACACTAGATTTTCGATTTGTGGTTAATCTTAGGAAAAAGGCCAAAAACACTTTTAGGGTCAAATTCATTATTTACTAATCATTAGGTGACAAAAAGGAAAAAAGGGTTACGGAATTGGTTTCTTCATTTCTTCGAAAAAAGTCTCTTTTGGTGTTGATAAGAACGGAGAGGTAAAAAAATAAAAAACAAAACAAAACATACATAAAACAATTAAAATAGACATTCTTTTTTAGAGAAAATTAAAATAAATACTCTTAAATCTATGAGGAGTTTTTCGACGGGTTTTAGTGGTTTGTTCACTCAAATGTGGGTAAGAATAAAATACTTACCTTTTCCTCTTCATTTGTGAATTATGATTGAATCTTTCCGAAGTGGAATTTTCTAGCGAAGGCTAGTCTATTTTCTGAAATTTCAGTGAAATGAAGTCTAATAAGCAAAGAATGTTTGTACTTTGAGATCTTTACAAGAAGACGGTTCTAACAGTATATGATTTGTCTTGTTCTATTACGGTTTGCATACTTCAACGATGGGCGATGATCTGAATATTCCATCAGTGTTGACCTCTAATAGTGGTGGTGATGGTAGTAGCGGAGGATTTATCTAGTAACCTCAGAATAGTCGTCAAATCATCGAAAGTTAGTTAAAATTTTGAACAACTTTTTGTAGTACCGCCGTTTAAAAATTCAGAAGCATCAAATTTTTGACATGATTCTAGTTGATGTCCATCGAGAATCATGATGGTGACGAGATTCCATGTGATTTTCATCATGTTTTTGATGGAAATCGTGGAATTGCAGTGAAGCGTCTGCTGGAGAAGATGACAGGTTTAAACCAGAAGAACGATGGCGAACGTGATGGATGGTTAAAGCTAGGGTCTTTTCAAAGAAACAAAATGAAGAAGATGAAATTAAAGTAGAAATTACATCTTAATCCTTGAAATTTTTTAATTTTTTCAATTAAGTCCTTTACATAACATAATTAATGGTACTCATATAAGAATTTATTATTTTTATATGAATTTTACTACAATATCAATAACGAGAATATAAAACGAGTAGTTGAGAAAACCTAGTAATATAAAAATGGCAAAATGTTGAACTTGCCGCTCATATTTAGCATCAATAATTAATTTACCTATATTTCACTTTTTTGTCAATTTTCCCATAAGTTGGATAAAAATTTGCAATTTAGCCCAACTTCGTGGTCCTGTTATGAATGAGGTCATAAGGACTTTTGGGCTAGGCAAATTGAAAAAAAAAAAAAAAGGATGAAATATGGGTGAATTCAAAATTGATGCTAAGTATGAGAGGCAAATTAGACCTTCTTCCTATAAAAAATTTATAACTAACTATTGTATTGCTCAAACATTTTAGTCTTGGACATTCTCAAGTAATGCTTTGGCTTTAGAGGTGAATCATTCCGACAAATTAGCCAATTCGGATTGGTTAACTTATTTGCAAAATCAAATTTAAGGAAGAAATTTGAAAGTTCCAAAATATTTGACCAAGTAACATTTCGGCTAAATTAGTCGAAGAATAAAAGTATGTGTTTGTATCCTACTAAAATTTTCCTTTCCTCTCATTTTAGAATGTGTCCGGCAATAGTTTTTAGAATAATTTTTAACAATTTAACAAATTAAAATATTAAGAACTATTTTTTATAATATTTAATTGGTAATTTTTGAAATAGTTTTTAGTTGTTTATATAACGTTTTATCAAAAATTAATCAACATAACTTTTAGTGTTTAGCGTTCGATTTTTCATAAACAATTATTAGAAACATTTAATAACTATTTAAATAGTTAAATGTTACTTAAACGGCTAAATCTACCGAATACACTCTTAGTCTGTTTTCTTCTTCAAATCATAAAATTTCTAATTTCTAATCTCACTCGTACATGAGTAGTCGCTCTCTAACTCTCTTAAATTTAGTGGTAAATTCGTTTCTAACTCTCTTCAAATTTAAACTTTTTTTAAAAAAATAAATAAATAAATAGTAGAAGAAAAGTTGAATAAAAATTTATGAAGGGATGGGGAAGTATGTCTTCAATGAATGCAACATGGATGAACTAACAACTTGCCAACATAAGCTTCTTTCTATTGACATTTCTTTGTCAATGTTTGTCTTCATCCATTTACTCTATCCATCCAAACCTTGCCTTGAGACCATGTGCTTCTTAATTCAACTAATTTTTGTATTAGATTTTTATAAATAAATATCATTCAAAACTTATTGGAATAACCTTGTCTTCAATTTTAAAAAATAAATATTTTGTGTATTTTATTTTGAATTTATGGTAGAATTATATTATTGAAAAACAAAATTGGGGAAGAAGAATAATATTAATAAAATAAGATTTTTTTTTTATAATATATTAAAATAAGAATTTCCCATTAAAATTTGTAAACTTTTGTAAGAAGCCAAAACTGAAAAAGTTTTATATGACATGTAGAAGAAATTATAGATATATTATTGTAAAAAAAACTAATAAACTCTACTAATTTTACAAACAGAGTATATAGTTGATTATGTACCTGACTTGCGGATACCTGCTTCAAGCCGATCCCACGTATAGACAAAGGGAATTTATATAATGTAACACAATTTTCAATTTTCATTTAATAAAATGCAAATTTGTTTTTATATTTAACAAAATAACACTTTTAATATTATTATTTAATACTAATAAATGTTACTAATTATGATAGTTTTGTGTTATTTTTTCAACTAGTGTGATATGACAAACCTCATTTCAAGCATGGATGATAGAAAAAAAATATCATATTTACTTTATGGGATATTTTTTTTTTTTTTTACCAAACTCAGCCCATTTAATTTAAAAATAAGTAATGTTATGTCACTCTCAATTTAATGTTGTTTAATGGTTAATAATACATTTTTATTAATTTCATCAAAATTTTAGCATATATAAATGCGAGAATAAAAAATATTATTTTTTTAAACGTTTCTACAAAAATTTATGTTAGTATATATATCAAGAATATTATTTATTTAATTTTTGAAATTTTATACTATTGTTTTACTATTATACAAATCTATATATTTTCACTTCATTAATTCTTATTCAGTATCCCATCAAATTTATTTTTAACTATTTTTATATAATAATAATATAATAAAATAGTAGTAATTAGAAGTGGTCATGGTTCGGTTCATTAAAAAAATTGGTGGTTTTGGCCCACCGGTTAATCGAAACTAGTCTAACCTCGAACCGCAACCGCTAAGCCTGGCCGGACGACGAACCGCCGGTCACTAGTCCGCTTTAAGACTTATATATTATTAAAATATTGAGAGAATGATAAAAATGACCCTTTTTATAAGGATTTTTTTTAAAGATCTCTATATTTTTTAAGGGATTAAAAAGAATCTTTTTATAAGTAAAATGTCTCAAAGTAATCTTTTCACAAAACTATTCATAAATTTTTTAAAAATTATTTATAATCTGTTAATAAAAATGTTAACCTAATATATATAATCTACTGTTTATAATTTTTTTAGAAACTACTCATGAAATGTTAAAATATAAAAATGCAATATTAGAGACACGTTTCACGCGAATGTGCATTGAAGGCATTATTAAATTGTGGGGGAAGGTGATTGCATATAATATTTTAACAGTAAAGAGGTCTTAAACAACCATTAGTATAATAAATGATTTAAAAGTAAAAAAATATAATAATACAGGGGTCTTAATATGTTATTGGCCCATTAAAATATAACATAGTACAATTTAAACAGATTATAGAAATGTGACATATCATACATGCGATCTTTCTTATACCAGACACATGAAAACCCATTGATATTTATTTAGTTGATATGATATTTGTTAGGGATTTGAATTAGATGTAGCTTTCAGACCACAAAATAGTAGATACCCGCACTGTACGTGATTAAAGAAAGATATAAGTGATAAAGGCGTTTTTAAGAAAAAAATTCAGTAATTAATTTTTTTTATTTATTTTGAGTAGTAGATTAACGTTTTTTCCTTTTAATAAGAATGCTAATTTTTATTTTATATTATGTAATATAAACGCTATTCTAAATCTTGGATCTTTGCTTCTTCATTAATTATGAGATTAAAAAAAAAAGCAACTCTTATGCACTTGACATAAACTAATAATTAGTGTATATGTAATGAAATCTTTTAATATTAAAAAAATTATCCTAAAATATAGGAGTTTGTTTAGGTCATATGCACCCAATAAATTAGGTTTAAACAAAAACAAGATTAAAAAAGTGATGATGAGGTAATTTAGGATGTTAGTATAAACCTTCACATGATGGATTAATGGATAGATAGAGAGGAGAATCCATGTGATTTGATGAGGTTTTTGTAACATCATGTGCATGTCTTAGAAAAGGCCAGCTATTTGTCTCTTGAGAAAGATAGAAAAGCTAAGCCAACATCTAAGGTGGCAATGGGTGAACAAAAATGTGAGGTTGGCCTAATTCACTAAAAGATAAATTATGGGACAGACCTGCTCTGTCATGTCATTTATACATCAATCAGTTGGAGGAGAATACATCTTATTGGTTTCAGGTAGATCAAGTGTAGTAATAAAATTGAGTGCATACTTTTGTTTTGTCCTCCTACATCTAATTTCTTTTAGAGGGAATAGATGTAACATATTTAATAAAATGGGTCATATAAACAAACCCTATGATAATACCAGCATATGATAGAATGTTAAATTGTATGTAAACTGCCAATTAAAGTGTAGTGCGGTTGGCTATACTACCTTAAACAAATATGGTAAGATGTCAAACTTTCAAATTCGATTTCAACTATTCACACTATTAGCATCTATTTGGTGCCTACCCCGAATGTCCTATATGACCGAGTCTTATAGTTAGAGGTGATACTCACTCAATTTTGGAGAGGTAAGGTCTCTATCCAAGTGGAAATCGTTTATCAGATTTATCAACGAAAAGTAAGCAAGTATGAAACCCATTCAAAAAATAAATAAATAAAGGCAGTTAAGAAGATTAAGAATATGTATATACACACTAAAGCCCATCACTGAAAATAATGGAATAGGTAGGAGGTTGTTGAAATTATTAACTTCTCTTCACAGAGGACAATTTATTGCTTTCCCCTCCATCCCTACAACTTTTCTAATTTTCTTTTTCTTTTATAAACCCTGTTCATAGCACCCCCAATCTGTACCAATAACTGACCTATAAACATTTTCATGCATTTCCTTTCTTGTCAGCTCCGTCTTGTTTAATCTGCTTCTTCACAACTCCATATAAACTCTTCTGCCTCCTCCCCACATTACAGAAGAAGAGATAGGAAAAATGAGCATTTTTTCTTTGGTAACTGGAAGAGCTGGCCCTAGTGGGTTTGGATCAGCTTCTAATGCTGAACAAGTTACTCAAGGCATTGATGCTTCCAATCTTACTGCTATTGTTACTGGTATTTACATTTTTCTGGGTTTTATTTTTGTAATTTTCTGATTTCCTTTTATAACTTACCCAACAAAAGAGGTAGAGGTTTGCATTTCTTGATTCTGTATGTTTACAAACAAATCCTTTTTGGATCTTTTTTGTTTGTCTTTTCCTCTCTCTCTCTCTCTCTTTTTGGTATAAAGAGGTAGAGGCATTTTCCAGCTGTCTTTCATGTATAGATATTAAGTTCAGTTTTTCAGACAACTTGAAAAGTGCATATTTACATATAAGGTAGTGAGCCAGTATTAGATATCTTGCCAAACCTGAGTGCTCATATTATTATTTTTAGTTTGTAAGTGCATATTATGAAAATTTTGGATTCCGATTAGAAGGTTGAACCCAATTTTATATCTATTTTCTATTTGAACCGGATTGACAGCCAATTTCCGGTTAACCTACCTGATTTGGTCCGATTTGAATAACTTTATGATTATTCATTATCTAAAAATAAACAATTAAGGGAATTTTAAATTGAATAGCATAAAGAAGTGTAAGTAAGTGAGGTAATATTGATTGATTAAATAAAATTGCAGGTGGAGCAAGTGGGATTGGATTGGAGACAGCAAGAGTTTTGGCTCTACGTAAAGCTCATGTGATCATAGCAGCCAGAAACATGGATGCTGCAAATGAAGCTAAGCAACTTATTCTTGAAGCAGATCCAAATGCTCGTATTGATGTTCTCAAATTAGACTTAGCCTCTATTCAATCTGTTCGAGACTTTGCTAATAAGTTTATTGCTCTTAATCTACCACTCAACATCTTAATGTAATTTTCTGACCCTTTATTTTCCTTTTTATTACAATTTGATCCTTTTTGAAAAAGAGTTTATTTGACCATTTCAGAAACAACGCCGGGATTATGTTCTGCCCCTTTCAGCTCTCGGAAGATGGAATAGAAATTCAATTTGCTACAAATCATATTGGTTGGTGAAATGTCCTAATCAATGTTCGTACAATATATGTTGGATATAAGTGCTGATGTTCCTCATTTGCAGGACATTTCCTCTTGACTAATCTTCTCTTGGACAAAATGAAAGACACCGCAAGAACTACTGGCGTTGAGGGTAGAATTGTGAATTTATCATCAATAGCTCATATTCACACCTACAAAAATGGTATTCTATTTGATGACATAAATAAAAAGAGAAGGTATTTATTAGTAGTGGGTGTTTGAATTTAAGTAGTAATTAACGATCAAAATTACTGAAAAGAAAAAGCTACATACAGGTATTCTGATAAAAGAGCTTATGGTCAATCCAAGCTTGCAAACATATTACATGCCAAGGAGCTTTCCCGTCGCTTTCAGGTATTTATTGCCTTCATCAAATTAACTACTCAAATCTGTAATTTAATCTAAATAAAGAATATTCAAATTACCATATGCGTGGAACGTCCCACGTAACACGTTTCCAATAGTCAGACGTCCTCAGAACTTGGTGCCTCTAAAAGAGACTTTTGTAACAATTTCAGTATTCAATATTTTCATAATATTACAGCGCCCAACACTTGCCGTATTTAACATACTTTATTAACCAATTTTATCATAATTTTAATAAAAATATATTTATCCTTTCATTTTTACTTTCAAATTATTTTTTATTAAATTATTTAGAATAAAGTAATTTACATTATGTATCTTATATTGATTTAATTTTATCAATTAATGTTCTAATTAATTTAAAATATATTTTTTTAAAAAAATAAATAATTTATTTATACATATTACTTTTATTTAATTAAAGTATGTCTTATACTTTTTTTAAAAAAAATTGCATATTGTTTTCTTGTGGGGCTGTTTGATAATGATTTTCATGTTAGTCGTTCTGAACAACAATAATTATGATATTTTGACTTTCAACTATTTTTGGGTTAGTTACGATCTTCATAAGAACACAAATAATTTCTTAATTTTAATTTTAAAATAAATATTTATTTAATTGAGGCAATGTTGAACTAATACTTTGAGCAAAAATTTATTCGACGGTCTTGTCATTATCTTTTTTTATTGGTTCGTACATTATTCATAATCATTCAATATTTTATTGATTTTAATTTTTAATTAAATATCTAATTTAATAAATATAATATGTACTAATGTAAATGAAAGTACTTTATATAAATAAATTATTTATTTTTAAAAAATAATTTTAAATTAGTTAATATATTAATTGTATTAAATTAAACAAAGATAAAATAAATAATTTAAATTGTGCTATTCTAAACAATTTAAATATATTAAAATAAGTATAATTTGAAAATAAAATGAAAGAAAAATAGAATTTTATATGTATTTTCAGGTTTAAAATTATGATGAAATTGATTAATGGTATCAATTTAGGAGTTCTTTTAGTTTAAAATTGAAAATAGATGAAATTTGTTAAAGTTGAAAAGTTTTGGGGCAATTTTAATATTTCAAAAAATAACGAATTGGTCCTCAATTTTAAAATATGTTGAAATTGTTAAAAAAGTCATTATTTGTGTTATTTTTATTATAAAGTTATGTACTATTTTTGTTACAAAATTAAAAATATGCTGAAATTGATACATTAAAATAGTTGGTGCTAAAATTATTACATTAGCCTGAAATTCGATACGGCTATATGTGGTAATATTTGGTAACATAGCTAAGGGTGTTTAATATATAATGAATTTGAATGTAGGAAGAAGGGGTGAACATTACAGCTAACGCAGTCCATCCAGGCTTAATCATGACTAATCTCTTTAGACATTCAGCATTTTTAGTGAGTATGTTCCACTTTCCAGAATAATCAATAAAATCTGAGTCCAAAGGTCCATTTTGGGGAAAAGAGTACTCAATTTGATTCATTTTGCAGGAATCTTGAAGCTCTTTACCTATCTGCTATTGAAGGATGTACCTCAGGTAGCTTTAACAATTTAATTAAACATTTTTCATTGTGCCTTTGCTAAATTTGAACTGTGGGACACTTCAGGGAGCAGCCACAACATGCTACGTGGCACTTCACCCCAGTTTAAAAGGAGTAAGTGGGAAATACTTTGTGGACTGTAATGAAATAGAAGCAAGCTCATTAGCAAGGAATGAAATGCTGGCAACAAAATTATGGGACTTCAGCACCAAACTCATTAACTCTGTTTCTAAACCTTGAAATTCACTCATACCCATTTATATTGTGTTCAAGTCTCTTAGCTACTGCCTATTCTTGTATTGTTAATTATGTATTGGTAATGAGTGTTAGTACTTCAAATTAAGTCTTAATTAGTCTTATCTTTTACGGGAAAACTAGTATTTTTCCTCCGCGCGTTGCGCAAACTTAGTATTGGCTTGAATTTTTTTTTCTTTATTTATAAGTCTAGTAATTATATTATATGTTGTATACATACAATTGAGTACCAAGAATTATTATATATAAAAGTTATTTATCTTTGTTTAGTTATTAAAAAATAGTATAATATTTCTAATCTGCATCTTTTTAAAAATATAATTGGTGTCCATTGTGGAGACTTAATATATGTATTTACTAATTTAAAGAAATAAACAAGTTTTACTTTTTTAATTATTTTATTTTCCACTATTTTTTTCAGAATAAATTTCTTTATCATTACATGATGAAGTTATTTACTACATGATTAAAGTTAATTCCAGAAAAATTTAATTATTAAAACAGATTTTAATAAAGGAAAAAAAACTTTGCATGATCCAAAATTACACTGATTTTAAACATGAAAATGCAGATATTAATATTTAGTGTCTAAATTAAATGTTTAAACGCATAAAAGCATTTCATATGCATGTATTATCACAACTTGTTTAATGTTTATGATCTGTTCAAAAAATACTCATAATCATTACATATACAACTAATGTTATATGTGCATATACCAACCAAATTCAGTTTAATAGTGCAAAACGGTGAGTTCCATCACCTGAAATTGACGAGAATCTGGCCAAATTCGTTAATGTTGCCTCCTAAACTAAATAGGAAACTCATCTCACTCAAAATCATTTATATTTCTGACCAATTTCATCAGATCACAAACATAATCACATTAACATCAATAAAAAATCATCGGATTTTAAAAGTTGAAAGGAAACAAAAATGCAAAAAAGAAGAAACTGTCACCAAAAAAAGAAATGAAATCCTGATCAAGCAAAAGCACAACGAAGCATATATGTCATTGTTACCGATCAGAAAAAACATAACAATACAAGCTGAAAACATATCAATTTTGCTCTAAAAAATTTGACAATTAATCACACCAACGGCAACTCTTCTTCTACAACAAACCACACCGACCACCACTTTTCCTCCATAATTAACCGCGTCGAACCCCGTTATTCCTCTCTTCATTTTTCTGGAATCACAACGGCAAAATTGCTTCAAATGAGTTGTGAATCGGTAAAAATCAATAAATCATATGCTTCGAACGGAGACAATGATTAATCAAAGCAAACTATCGTCGTTCTCTCCTTTATCGAAAGACTCATTGGAAGACAAGATGAGGTAATGGTGGTATTCATCGAAAGACTCTCAAGCCTTAGCCTCCTCTTCGTGTTTGCATTCACGTTCATGTTCACGACAGGAAAAACGATATTTTTCTCTGTCTTTATCCCGATTTCGGTCCTTGTTTAGATCTCGGCGTTCAGAATCCAAAATATGTTTCTTCTTCTTGATTAAAGAAAACCGATATCTGAATATTAAACCATCATCGCCACCATGGATAATGAAACAAGAAAAAGAATGTCAGAATAATAGTTATGATTTCAGAATTCAAAATTAGTTCAGACAAGGTAAGATGAAAGTAAAACTCTAAATTTAGATTGAAAAAGATAAAATATCTAAAAATGAAGAATTTGGAAACTCGGGTATGGTGATAATGCCCGTAAAAAAGAAAGAAGAGAAAGTAGGAAGAGATAGGAAGAGGGAGCGAAAAAAAAACTTAAGAAGTGTTAGGATTTTTTGTTATGGTATTGACGACAGAGCTGAAAAGTTAGAAATGAGAGTCGAAATTAGGGTCACTAAATTTAAAAATCTACAAATGACTCTTTTTGTCCAAAAATTTTAAATGGAGAGCCTTCAAATATTTTTCCTTCTGTATATATGTGCCTTAGTCCAGGTCCATAGATGACTTGGGCTTGACATTAGTCTAGAAACTAGTGGGTTACACAAAAAAAACCAGTCAACATACAAGCGCCCCCGACCAAGCGACCGTTACCACTGGCTCGACCACTAGTCGAGGCAGTTACTACCAAAGAAGGAAAGAAGGATTCAATGACAGGTCGCCACCTCAACCACGGGAGCAATTGCGCTCGGAAACGATGCGACCAATAGATAGCAGCCCTTGAAGGACTATATAAACTCACGTACGCTTCTGATAGAATAGAAGGCTAATTATAAGCTTTTATTTTTTCCTGAAATGGCCAATGAACACATAATTTTAAAATAGAAAACTTTCTGAATATGAACTTCAATCATTACGTATTTGCAAATTATGAAGTTTTTTTATAGTATAGTTTTAAAAAGGACATTTATTTAATTTTACAAATTATAAAAATTATTAGAAAATTTTGAGTAGTTTTAACAATAAAATCAATTTAGATGTATAATAACTTAAAACTATTCTTTTCTCTCTTTAAATTGTCTCCTTGAAAGAGCTTGGCTAGGGTTTTTTTGGCAACTGCTGGTATTTATTATCGACGGTAATCCTCTTTTCCGGTTTTCTTGTTTTTTTTTTTCCATTTTCGGTTTCGTTTATTTTTCCTTTTTTTATTCGATTATCATAGGGCTTATACTTTTTTTAGTATTTTTAGCGGATCTATATTGATTGTGTAGTTTTCATCTTTTTTATTTAGTAGATCCATTTGTTTGCAGTCTAAAAAATTAGCATTATTTCATTTCTTTCCATAAAGTTTCAAATGAAAATTTACTTCTTCCACGTAGGTTTCAAATAAAAATTTCTACGGGCCTTAAATGCAACAGTGGCTAGAATTTTCTAGAGCCTTCACCCATTAATCTACTTCTTAGGCGGAAGTAGTGGTGGCCCTACCAAAAAAACCAGAGGTTTTGGTTCGCTGGTTAATCGAATCCGATGTAGCCTCGAAACGGAACAATAAAGCCTGGTTTGGAACCATAGGAGGAGTAGTCCGGTTCAGTTTCAAATATTTTTCGAATCATGATATACCATGAACGTAACCGTCCAAAAAATTGCTGGTTAACCGCCTACGAACTGCCCGAATCGTCAAAAAATTCATCGATTAACCGCTCGAACCGCTAAAAAACCGTCAGTTCGGACCGCTCGAACCGCCACTAACCAGTCCGGTCCCAGTCCCCTGGTCTGCTAAACCAGACGCATGGCCATGTCTAGGTGTAAGTGTGCAAAACCTTAATTTCTCCAAATCTCACACTATGGATGAAGTTTTTAAAGTTGTTATTTCCTTTTTCTTAGATTTGTTAGATTTGTTTTCATGCTTTTGTTTTTTAGTTTGAATGAAATGTTAATGCTTAGTTAGAAAAAACAACGTTTTTTAAATTCACCATCAGGAATGTATATATTATGAATATCTAATTAAAATTTGATCAACAACAATATTAACAAGCTATCAAAAAATATTGCTGTACTTAAAAACGAGAATACGTGTGGGATTTTAATCTAATCTGATCGAATTAATCAAACAACAAAACGATATCTCATCGGCTGTCGTGGTGGTCTTCCCACAATCCCATGGCCCGAATGACCCAAGCACACCCAACCACTACAACTGCAGCGAATACTGGAGGCACAATCAAATCGAACCTAGATCTTACAAACAGCTCAGCCGGCAAGCACACAATCTCCCCCGGGATATCCACCGGAACTCGAACCGTTCCTTGCACTTCACACTCTCGCGAAAACGAAGATGACATAGATATCGCCGACACAAATGCCATCTCAGGGGAGAAAGAAGCCACAGCCACTGTGGCCGTCAAAAGCGCAGTCCATTTAGCAGCATAAAGGAGAAGCGGCAACCGCATTGAAACACGGTGGCGCAGAGAGGCAAAGAAAGCGAACAACATTTTTTTAACAGGTCTCCTGATTGTTAAAAAATCAAAAGAAAGCTTTGTTTTATAATTGCAGAGGAACTCACCTAATCTCAACAACTCTTACTGTCTAGTTAGGGAAATACAAAACGAATGACGAGTTGGGTTTGACAGGAGAACCACTCTTGATTCTTTGATACACGTGTCAAAAGAGAAAGCTTGCATTTTTTTTTTCATATAATATAAAAAGGAACATTCCTTTTTCAGTGCAAGGGATTCTGAAATTATAAAACTAGAACTTGCAAGTTGGATATATTTTTACAGGAAGTAACAACCCAAGCTTTGCTAAGATAAGGGTGTTATGAAGTTGGAGTGGAGAAAGCTTTCTCTATGTGTAGAGACAGAAATAGAAAGCCTGCGACTGAAACACACAATGCCACAAGCATAATTGTGACCATTGCCTGCAATGAAATGTAGGGATTGGCAAAGAAAACAAATGCAATTGCTGCACTTTGCCACACCTTCAGCTGCGCAAATGCCCCTTCCTGTTTCAGAATTTGAAAAAGTTATTATCTTTTCGAACATATCATCAAGTTGGCCAGCTACAATGAGTGAGAAAAATATGGGGGGTCAAAGAATAATGAAAGCATAAATGAGACAGCTGTGCCTGAATGACATCAAAGAGAAACATAAGGTTTCTGATATGAACTTAAAAGTGATTAATCTTCTATTGATGGAAATAATAATTGGAAGGATGGGCGGGCGGATACCATATCGTTCTTGAATAGTATGCCGAGCAAAGCACTAAGCTGTGTGTTAAGTACTCCATCACCAATACCCAACAATGCTGCCATGAGAAGTGGGTGTATGACTCCCAGTATTCCACTGGTTAAACTGAAAAATGTTTTAGAGAAAAAACTTTAGAAAAGAACCTTTAGGTTGCACAAATCATTTGGGCTGAAAAACTACTAAAACAAAGAGGAAAAACCTGTAATTCAGAAGAATCCAGAGAAAAACAATAGCTTGAACCAAAGCTCCAGCAGATACTATCCATGTGATTGACCGAAGACCAGATGTAAGTCGACCAGCAGTAAGAGCACACTAGTAGAAGTCGAAATAACAAGCTCAGACTAAAAAAAAAAAAAAAAACTTGCATGCCCTTTGGAACAAGTGAAATCCACATTTTTGTTGGAATTCATTCATCCCAAAGTGAACCTTATCATTCAGTGAAATAATATGACAAGCTGAAACTGATTTATCTATGATTCTGGATTCTAGCAAGCATAGAGTACTCGGTATTTCAATTCCTTGTGAACACCTAGCCTAAGAATGTTAACATGTTAATTGTTTAACAGTTAGGAAGATCTAACTTGATTATCAAAGGCAAGCTCTGACAATGCCTAATAATAATATTTGTATTGATACCCAAATAAATTTGAGGGAGTAAAAGAAATTGTTTCTGGATTTCGGTAAGATTTGACATCAACACAAAGAAGCTATATGATGACTAAATATTTCAAACAAATATTACAACTGTCAAAATAAGAAAAATGAGTTACATGGAAAATAAAAGGATATGCTGCTTTATAATACAATGAATAGTTGGGTACCAACAAAACAATGATGGGAATTAACTATTTACTTACCACAGCATCGAAAGCACCATAGACTGCCATTGCACCACCTACACCAGACACACCAAGTGCTGGAGTCACAATAGTCTTGGTGAATTCAGCCCTAAAACGATAGAACTTCTTCTGTGATTACTGGAGAAATGAGCAAGCAAAAGGGGCCAAAAAAATATAATGTTTATCCCCATTTACACTTGACATTGCTTTTGTTAAGTAGTTAAGGTATAGAGGTAATCCCACATTGATTAAATAAAGGGCATATGACAAGGAAGGTGAACCTACCAAACAGGTTTTATTTCATTTTGAGTGTAAGGTAAGTCCAACTTATTATAAGCTCAAATTAATAATAAAACATTCGACTAATGATGACTTTGACTAATTTCTCCTATAGTTTAGACTCTGCAAATGGCACTTGAACTGGAAAACATGGTATCAAAGAATGGAATTACCGCCTGAGGTGGGAGTGGAGTGTTAAGGGCATATAATAAGAATGGTGAAACTACCAAATAGGCTTAAAAAAGAATTTTTACTTATGGCTCTTAGGGCCAAGATTCTCAACATTTTCCTTCAATTTGCCATCATAAGAAAATTATATAATTTAAGGATAATTACCACACAAATGATTGTTGTAATCCTGAATATGCAAACAGAGGAATGATCAATAGCATCCGGATGTCAAACAAAGCAATGATAATCGACTTTGACAGTGATTTTAGAGAAGAATGTGAACTGACAGAAGAGTTTTCCAGTCCATCTTCCTTGGCATCCCTTTTACTTAAGAAGCACATTAATATCATTCCTAAGGTCATAATGCTAAGAAACACAACAAACAATAATGTTGTGCCCTTAGTAGTGCCCTCCTGGAGTAACAGAGACAGAACTGTATCAGAATAAATCTATTTTCCTGCATCTACATTACAGCAGCAACATATACAATGTAAATTATGAAATATAGACGACGATCATTTTCTAGGTAATTTCATTTTTTTACTGTTATTTTATTTTATTAGAACAATGATTCCTTTATCACATGCTTGAAGGGCAAACAGGATAGTTCATGATAGATCAGTCAAAGGCAGACAGGATAGTTCATACCACAATTGGGTTAAAGTCTGTGATTCAGGTTTCTTCTCTTTATACTGGTTGTTGCAAGTTACTTGAACAAGAAGGAGGCACAAAAATGAATAAACAAACAAATCCATTACGACTTGCAATATGACAAGGTAAGTGACCAGGTTTTACTAGGTAGACATAAAAATAGTGAGAACAGAAAAAATATAATTTGAGCAAATGAAAAAAAGATAGTACGATAGATACCAGCACATACCCCTCCATCTCTCAGAATAGCAAGTGAAAGGAGATTTCCAACAAACTGAAAAGTTGCACGAGATAAAACAAGCAATATCAGATTTTCAGAACAAATGTTCGGCAAATAGAAATGTGCTCAATGAGTTTATGCCCTCCAAACAAGTAGCAAAGTTGTTTTTCTGTTAGAAAGGAAAGGAAACAAACACCTGGTGGGAAGCAAACATCCCCCAAAATTCTCCATTAAAGTTACCAATAACAGTTGCTTCAAGCAAGTTGTTCTCTCTGGCATGACTCTGTGCTGCGGAAGTGAGATATGTACCCTAATTGGCCATAACAATGTTAAAAATATTTTAGCAGCAGAAATTATTGCATCAAATAGCAAGAGAGAAGAAAAAAAAAACTTCAAGCATGCACAAGCACCTGTCCAACCCATATTATTGAAGCAGCAAACCCCATGTACAATGAAGCTGGTATCATTGTAGACCTAGAGAAGAAAAGACAACATTAAGATATAGAGTAATTTATCAAATATTAAGCTCATTATTCTTATTACTTAAGTGAAATCCATATATTTCTTCAAATATTCTTGTCCAGATTATCAAAATTTTCTGAAAAATTGATAATATAATGATGGGAAGAGTAAGATATGTGGGATAATCACCAATAAGGCTGCTTCTGGGTCACCATGTATCATCTGTTATTTCATTTTCAGACATGGAAAAGGAAATAATTGAATTCAAAAAAAAAAAGGAAAAGCAACTGGATTTACCATGTTGGCTTTAAATTTGCAGCAATGAACAACCAATAACCAGTCGTCCCAAGAACTACAGCATTCTTTGACCCCAAAAGTCGAACTACCAAAGAGGCAAATAAAGAGAAAATTGTGAAAGACACGTACAATATCCCTAACGAAATTGCACCAATATCTTGCTCCTGAAAACAAAAATCAAATTCAATTCAAATGCTCATTAAATTCATAAACGCCACTGAAATAGAGCAACTCACAGTAACGACTGTAGTCTCGAGATTCTGAGCAGCACCAAAAGC
Source organism: Croton setiger (assembly GCA_948099555.1). Taxonomy (NCBI): domain Eukaryota; kingdom Viridiplantae; phylum Streptophyta; class Magnoliopsida; order Malpighiales; family Euphorbiaceae; genus Croton; species Croton setiger. Next base: position 22,632 of record CANUEY010047875.1, read on the forward strand.
AAGGAAGATGAGCAAAAACGCGGAACTCAGAATATGAATATCTTTATTATGATTTTTCGGTCTATGAACCGGCAAACTATCAACAACCAAAGGTGCCTCTTCATCTCTAGCAGCCACAGAGGCCATCTTCGCTTCCTTCACTTCTCAATTCAATCAGTCGCAGAATCTTTATAGCGTATAAGGTATTCCAAATTAAGAAAGAAACCATAGAATCCTGAACAACCCTAGAATTAGAAACGAGCAACAAGAGTACAAGACAGTGAGGTCAGAGCCGGCTTGAAGAACATTGAGCTTGAGAACTACAAGACATACGGAAGAGTTTAAAGTTAGAGGATTAATAAATTTAGCTGGAAATGCAAGAAAATGAAAGGAATCTTGATCCTGATTCCTTTCATTTATGATGAATAGTGGTCGGATTCGCCGAAGAAACTGAGATCAGACAAAAAAAAAATTGAATATTTTTTATTACTTTAATAATAATTGAAATAGTTTCTTGCCGGCAAACAAAAAGGTAAGGAAGGAGAAACATCAATAAGCGGATGCGCGCTCGCTGCAGGTATTTTCTACGGGTAAGACGAGATTTTTGTGCTACCACCCATTCAAGTTATCAAATTAAAAAAGTATAATTTTCCTTAAAATTTTGAAAAACAATTTCAGGTTGACCTTCAATCTGGTTAATCTAATTTTTTTATTAGTGTATAATTTGCTTATGTAAAATACACCATCAATTATGTAGATATATGAAGAAATTGTGAATACATAATTGGAATAAAAAAAAATATATATTGTAAAATCAACAGAAAACTGAATAATAGTTGAAAGTTTCTCAACCAACAACTTCAAGTTCAACATGTTAATTCTTGGTGCAGCCATGGTTGAACTTGAAGAAATGGTTTACTCCCCTAGTTGAACCATAAATAATGAGAAAACTTTTGTTTAATACGAATTTATGAGTGAGCTGTTCTTTTTTACCTATAATTTCCGGAATAACTCGAGAAGATGAAGTTTATTTAAGTTTCATTGTTAACACTTTTACAAATTAATATTTGTTAATGTTAAAATCTATATTTAATACATATTTAGTAGTTGATGCAAGTTATTTATTATGATAAGGAAGATTTTTCTTGCATCCATTGTTTATAAATATTTTCATAGTGTAATTTTTTTTTTTAAGAATCCTTTCAAGATATGACTGTATTTAAAGTCGTTCAATAGTTTTTTGGATTATCCAGAATAAACACTAAACATTAAAATGCTAACATCAAAGTTTGCTCCATGCCTAGAACATATAGTTATATATTTTAAGGCAAATTTGCTTACATTAATATTAAGTTAAAAAATTTGGACTAGTCATTTTCTTTGAATGTTCAATAAACTTGTTTTTCAGAAAAAATGGTGGAAGTAACATATGTGAAATGCAAAAAAACGTACATCTCAAAAAAAAAAAAAAAAGGTAGAAGTGACATAGGTGAAATGGTACCATTAATCTTAGAAATGAAAATTTCTTATGGTTTTAGGTTGGTTCCTTTTCCTTATATAATTTTAAAATATTCCACTTGAACACTCAGAAGCTGCGGCAAAACTGAACATCCAATGCAGAATGAAACAGAACATTGCACTTATAATAATCCAAAAGAATCTAAAACAATTCCTATGCTACTTTTAACTTCCCATTTATCAGCTCAGTCCAGAGATAAATTACATACTAAGATTTCAATTTAGAAATATATATAGTACACACCTGTTCACAATTTAAAAATTCCTGCAGTGCCAATCACGAAGAAGCCCAAGCCAACGAGTGAATGTACTCTTGACTCTTGAGGTATTCATCAAAAGGTAGGAACCCATACAGGATCAAAATTTGTATATAAGGAGTTGATCATCAATCTATCAAAACAACAGTACCAAAATCAAATTCTCTTCATCTGTAGAGGTAAGGTTTCTTCGGCTTTCGGGTGTCAAGGATGCTGCCAACCGTGGCCAAGGCATCCTGGAATTTTCGAATTTTGAGAAAACCTCTTATCATGGTAACTTCATTTTCTGAAAACTTTGCTTTCTCCATCACTATGTCAATGAGCTTTATTAGTGTATCCTCCATAGCTAAAGCAGAGAGTCCTTCCGCCAGCATATAAAATGAAGAAAATTCTGGTAAAAATCCTTTACATGTCATCTCTATAACAAAATCAACAGCTTCAGCAATTGGTCCTCCAGAATTACACAGTCCACGGAGAACAATTTTATGCGTGAGATCATCTGGAGGAGCGCCCTTCTCCATTTCTCTGAAAAGCCTCATAGCCTCCTTTGCTCTTTTCCGTTTAAATAGTGCTTGAATTACAGGATTATAAGCATGGGGAGTCAAAATCATGCCTTTCATTTGAATGGATCTTAGGAGCCTATTCGCCACTTCAAGCCTACCTGCCCTACACAGCCCACTGATCAGGGTCCCGTAAGTGACAATGTCAGGTTCACATCCATTGGCAGTCATGGTTTGAACAATATCCGCTGCTTTTTTTATATCGCCAGCCCTGCAGAAATATGTAAGCATAGAATTGTAAGTGAATTTGTCGGGTTTTAATCCTTCCATTATCATCTGGTCCATTAATTGAGCAGCCTCCTCCACCCTCCTACTCTTACAAAGGCCATCTATAAGGGTATTGTAGGTAACAGAATTTCTTGAAACTCCTTGGAGTTCCATCTGGTCAAAGATCTCCTCTGCTACTTCAATTCTCTTGTTTTTACAAAAACCATCAATCAAAGTGTTATAAATTATCACATTTCGTGCACATCCATTGGATTCCATTTCCTTAAGTAAGCCTAGTGCTTCTTGCAGTTTCCCTCGACAGCAAAGGCTATCAATCAACATATTGTAGGTAAACTCATCAGGGTGGCATCCTTTATTCGTCATCTCCTCATACAGGTCCATAGCAATAGTATGATTGCGAGACAAACAAAGACCTTGTATGAGAGAATTAAACGTACAAACATCAGGAACAATTCCCTTACTAGTCAGAACACGTGCAAGTTTAGTAGCCTCTTCTACTTGATTCTCCTTGCACAATGTACTAATAAGTGTGTTATAAGTGACTATGTTTGGCGAACAATCCTTCAAAAGCATTTGATCGAGAATTTCCACCGCCTCTTCAACTTTGCCCATTTTGCACAACCCAGAAATCAAAGTATTATAAGTGTAAACATCTGGATCAAAACCCTCTTGGAGCATCATATCCATAACTTCTAAAGCATGCTTAGCATGTCCAGCCTTGCACAACCCATTGACCACTGTATTAAAAGTAAATTTATCCGGAAAGAACCCTTCATTAGACATCACATCTATAAACTTCAGTGCTTCATCAACTCGTCCTTGTTTGCAAAACCCATGAACCAAAACATTCACAGTAACATTGGTCGCGGGACACCCATTTTTTACCATTTTATCTCTTACTCTAAGTGCACCATCTAAATTTCCTTCCTCAATATAACCCTGCATTAAAGTAGTGAAAGTTATCTCATTTGGGGACAATCCATAGCTGGGCATTTCCTCCATCATCAATATGGCAGGCCTAATCTGATGTGCTCTACATAAAGCTTTTATCAATATATTAAAAGTAGAAACATCAGGCTTAATGCCTCCACTAACCATCTTAGAATGCGCAACTTCAACTAATTTTAGCTTGTCAGAATCAACAAGAACATTTAACAAGAGATTAAAAAGATGCGTATCAGGTTCTAACCCTAACTCTACTTCCATCAGATCAACAATGCCAAGAATTTCATCAAATAATTCAAATTTGGCGTAAGTCTCGATAAAAATCATACAAATACCTCTATCAACTTCGCATCCAGAAACCTTCATTTCTTGCAAGATTTCCTTCATGGAATTAATAGAACCAACTTTGCCAAGTTTACGAAGGATTTCCTCGTAAATGGATAATTCAGGCTTGAAATTGGGCTGCTGGGAGGCCCAATCGAGCAAGCGAAGAGCAGCAGTTTCATCATTTTGGCGGCGGAGGGAGTCGAGGAGCTGAGCGGAAGTGAAATTGGGGGAAAGAGGTACAGAATTGGATTGACTGGCGAGAGACGAGTGGGTTTGCGTGAATGCGAAACAGACGGTGGAATTGGAGATGGGTTTGGAAGAGGAAGAGAAAGGTTGATGCTTTGGGTGAGAAGGGAAGTAAGGGTAACATTTGAGACATGACGAGAAAGCCATTGAAGCTATTTAACAAACATGTGATGTGCAAAAATTGGATAGTTCAGGAAGTATCAATCTCCTAGAAACAGAAGGCTGTGAAGACCAGGTAGACAGATATTACTATCCTCGAAATTACTTGTTCGTGCGAGATTTGCACGACGTTGTAGCGAGGTGCGTGCGTCTCTTCTCTAATCAAAATTCAAAAGGTAGAACGTCATGTTTAATTAACGGTTAAACCATAAAAACCCCCTTAATTTTTTTGAACAAATTCAAAAAAATACCCACAATTTAACGGAGCACTGAATTTCACGAGTTGTCACCACACCATATTTTAAACTTTGTAACAATTACACCCTAAATTCAAAAGCTCGTTATAATTGCTCCATAATTCGAATTTATGAACAAAATTGAAAAATATTTCTTTGATGTGGGTCCTATATGATTACACTAACTCAATACTTTACATTAGCTAATGTACACTCTATCCGCAGATTTTAATATAATTTCATATCTTTTAAAAAAAAAAAATTCTTTACGATCATTACTTTCTCTTTTCACTACGATCATTACTTTCTCTTTTCACTAAAATCTAAAATCAACCTCCAGTTTTATGATTTGCATCTTCTTTAAATAAATTAAAGAGGTGAACCGATTTGATTTGCATCTTTTTTACTAAACCAGAGATGTGAACCCTCAATTCAGTTTGAATATAAAAATTTTAAAATTAATTAAATATGATTAGAGTTAGGCTAATTATGAGGATCCATATCACATAAAAATTTGTCAATTTTGTCCATAAAATTTCAATTACAGTGCAATTATAATGAGCTTTTGAATTTATAGCATAATTGTTACAAAGTTAAAAAATGATATATATGTAACAACTTATAAAAAGTTTATAGTGTATAATAATTATAGACCTAATTTAACATTAGGATCAAAATTTTTTGCAAAGTTGAGTAACAATTATACTTAGAAACAAATATCCGATTTTTAATGGGATAATTGGTCCAAATCAAATCAATTAAATAATTATAAAAATTAATTTAGCTAACAATTTTGAGATATTGGATGCATATAAAAACAACTAAATTAAATGTTTAGCTTTTTTTTTTTAATGCAATTAAGAATTATGAGCTCACTGTTGGAGCGAAAATAAATATGTGGATTTTTGAAAAGTAGGTCTATAAATTTAGATTGCACGTTCAAAATGTGAATACTTTAATAGTAACCAAACACTCCAAGGAAAAGTACTACAGAAACTCTAATTATCCCCAACTAGATGTGGTCAAGGTTTATTCTGGGCCGGTTTCGATTCAAGCTTGACAGTTCAGAGTTCAAGGTAGTGATGAATTAAAACCAGACTATGGCCTTGACAGTTTAAAGATGGGTTACGAATTGACCATTCATGGTTCGTCGGTGATTCAAATGGCTTCTAGACGGTTGAATAGTTTCCAAGCAGTTCCAAACCAAAATGGTTACAGTTATGAACCAGACCATCCTCCTCGCAATTATGGTTTAGACTTTCACAATTATAGTTCCAACGACGTAGCAATTGATTAACCACGATTCAAAACTCAACTATTCGAACATACTGAATCAGTTTGTTGTCACCTCTATCCTCAACCCTTTCCAACCAAACAATACTTTATTTACCATGGAAACAATAACTTTGGTTTTTTTTTTTAAATTTACATTTAGTATCAAGATCCATTTTTTTTTTATTAAGGATATTTTACAACTAGACGATGTGAAGCGAACCTAAATAATAAGACTTGCATATATAGTAAATAAAAAAAACACAAGTTATGTTGAATCTTGATCCCTAAATTACACAAGTCTAAGCTTTCTGAAACAAACAAACTCACGCATTTAGAATTTAGTATATAATCCGATCTCATAACAAAAACTTAAGAATTAATACAAACATTTCTAACCTTAAACAAACTATTAATTAAAAGAAAATACCACTTCTCAATATCCTCATTGCCATACATTTTTTAAAAATAAAAGAAACTGACTTTAATTATTTGCCACCTGTCTCACTTTCTGCTCATCTTTCACCGCCGTATCTGGAGCTGCCACCACTCCTGCGGCTGTAGGAGGCAACGGCTCAGTACGAACCCGCGGCGGTAGAATATTATTCTTGTTTCCAGCATCATCGGAGGAAGGTGCAGAGAGATCTTCCTCAGAGAAAGATAGGATCACTGTCTGTGATGGCCGTCGGTGGTGGCGGCTGGGTCTACTCTCAGACATTTTTGGTTTCTTGGTGGAGTGAAGGGACGAGATCAAGAAAGGTATAACAGAAATGTAAGAAGAAGAAGAATAGAAGGAAAATAAAAAAAGGTAGGGGTTTTAAAAGGTGTAGTAAAGAGGAGGTTAGGTGAGTAATTATCCATATCCTAGATTTATGGGCGTTACATGAATCTGCCCAAATTTACAATTATATACTTTGATTCTTGATAAATGTAAAAATTTTGCAATTAATAATGTAATGTTTTTTAATGTGACTAAGTTGTCTGACTTTAAATTTATAAGAAATTGCTTTTCTACTAACTTACTAAATATTTATGTAAAAAAATAAATAAATAAAACTGTAATGTTGTGGTCCCAATCTCAAACGCTTAAATGGATGGGTCAAATTCATGTTGAAAGTTAGGTGGGAAGATGGTGCGAACATGTGAAAAACATATTCAAACATTACTTTCCATTTGAAGGGTATTGGATGTAGCGGTGAACACATCCAACTCTCAACGTAAGAACTCGGATTGGTTTTAAATAAAAATATCGTTAAATTTATTTATCAAATAAAAATATCATTTTTATTTTTTTTATTTTATCCTATTTCTATTATTTTTTTGTCTAATTAATATTTTTATCATATAATACCTATAATTTGAGTTCTTCAAATTATTAATGATGAACTTTTTTTTCTATTTTGAAGTATAAAATTATTTATAATTGAAATTTATAATTAAATTAATTTTTTAATATTATTTTAAAAATAAATAAAATGAAATTAAGATAAAATTCTAATTTTTATGAAATTCATGTAAATTAATTATTTTTAGTGTACCGAGATGACAAAATAAATATGATATTTTAAATATTCTAAAACTATATGGGGATTTTAAGATTAAAAACATTAATTATAATGTTTAGTCTTAAATTATAGTGGAATAATAAAAGAATTTTATATTTTTATAAATAATATTTTTTTACTCTATAAATATACTAATTATAATTTTTTATTTTTAATACTACATTTATTTTAAATTATTGGAAAATTTTTGATTCTGAACTTCTCAAAATCATAGAGAAACTTCCATTTTGTGCATAGAGTTTTTGATAAAGTGTATATATTATATGTAGTAATTATGGTGTGTAAAATATGATTGTGGAAGATAATAGACTGATGTGACAGTAAAATAAAGGATAAAGAGGAAATTTAGGTGTATATTTGGAGTTATATTAAAAATTAGATAATGTTTCTCTATTATTTTGTTAGTTTGGATAGCATTTTTCTTTTCTGTAACAGCATTTCCGGTGCAAGTGTGGATTTCTTTAATCCACTTGCCATGTAAAAAAATACAAAGAAACAATATAAACTTTTATTTGATCGGGTAAGGTGTTAATAGACATTATCTAATAAATTTTCGAAAAAGAAAAAGTCTGCTAGATCATGTTTAAATTAATACTGTTATATGCTTTGTTACGTATTAAATTATTGTCAAAAAAATGAAAAAATATAGAAAAAAGATATCGTAATTGAGATAATTTTTTTAGTATCAACCTCTATAAATAAATGTTTAGCTACATAACCGTTCACACCTTTTATTTTATGTGGCACATCAGCTATAATTCACATTAGCATTAGAGATATTTTAAGAAAAATAATATATTTTTTTCCAAAAGAAAACAAAAGGAGTAATGTAAAAGTTTTGGAGTGGCACTGATAAAATGTGTTATGACACATGATACAATTAACATAAATGGTATGCAAGTTGTGGTGGCAGAAACAAGTTTTGGGGTGGCACTGTTAAAATGTGTTATGGCACATGAACTTGATACAACTAACATAAATAATATGCAAGTTGTGGTGGCATAAATTACTTGTAGTGGAGTTAAATTTTTATTTAAAATGGGTCTAACTCAACCTCAAAATTTGAATTGAATAGAATAGTCATGAATTGATATTTCTATATCAGTTTCGGTATTGTGAGATTTTGACCTACGATCTAGCCTGTTTGGATGTTAATGGCTCTGATACCATATTAAAATTAGACGTAACTCTCCTCCTGAAAATCCTACAAGACCGACATATATCATTTCAGCCTTATATATAATTAAAGTCTCTTATTTCTTACCGATATGAGATACATTCAAAATAAATTTTATATGTATCAATAAAATTCAAAATTTAGTGAGACAATATATTATTATTTATAGCTATTTATATGTAAAATTCATCAATTATTTCAAAATTTATAAAGAAAAAGAGATGTAGTGGAGTTAACTAACCCAATCCTCTTTAATGTAGCACCGCAATTGAGTTGAATCTAAATTAATGGACAACTATGGCCTGTTTGTTATTGACACAAATAACTCGTTAAACCATTTAAATGATTGAATAGTAATTTTAGTAGTTAAACTTACCAGCCTAAACTAAAATAATATAATTCGTTTTTATGTTTCCATCTCTCCTCTCAACTTGCTCCTATTTTTACTCACCATGTAGGTCAAATTTGTAACGATGATCATGTTAGAAATATTGAACTTTATTATTGTAATGAATGATAACATTCTTTGGTTTAAAGATTCAATATCAAAAATATTATCATATTATAATTATGTATTAAACTATTCATGTAAGAATTTATATTTATATCCTAATCATATAAAACAAATTAAATGAATCATGTAAAAAATATATGTTAATAGGAAGAGTAACATGAAATAGGTTGTAAAATGAGTTTGTAAAGTAAAATATGTTCAACAATTTATGTTAGGTTATATGAATTAAATGAATTACAGTATTTATAAATCGGATTATATGGGTTTATAAAAATTTTTAAATGTGCTGTGTTGTATTAATTCATTTATCAAACAGATCATGTCAATATTAAGATTAAACGAGTTTACAAGTCAACTCACGATGGACAAATAGCTTTGTTTAGACCTTTGATGTAGGCATGGTGGCGGCTAAAGGAGGTTGCTTTATTTTTACCTTAAAAAGGGTGTGTTTTTTGGTATTCTATTTTTATGAAGGTCCAAAAGTAATATTTTTCATAATTATTAACACATTTTAATATGTTTAGAAATAATAAACATCGTTATCATAAAAAAAATTAAAATATGAGTAATTGTGTATATTTCCCTATATAACTTCCTAGAATTATATTTTTCAAAAGGAATATTTTAAAAAGATAATATAATAATATAAAAAATTAAAATTTAATAAATATTTTAATATTATACTTTTTAAAATACTGAGGAATCCGAAGATAATTATTCTTATAGCAAATTATAAAAATAATTTAATTTTGAAAATTAAAAATTAATACTATATATTTAGTAATTCAACTTTAATATTTATAAATTATATAAATACATTTTAAAAAAATACTCGCGAGTGTACACATACAATTCGCATTTTAGAAATACTAATTGTTTAATATTTTTTAAATGAAAAATACTAATTAATTGATATTAGATTAGATCTGATCTAAATCTCTGCATTATGTAGAGAATCCACTTTTTAAATTCCACATTATCTTATTTTATATGTTGCTCTTTGGATTAGGACATAATATGAAGTGCGGGGTTTGGGTGTGGGTTTTTTATCATTAATTGTTTCCACCTATGTACAATAACTTTAAATATTATGTCTAATTTTATCCTCAAAACTTCAATTATTTTAAAAACAACTGTTACTAAAACATCTTTAAAATTCAAAATTTATCGTCATATGATTAAGTAATAAAGAAAATCATCGCCACCTATGTTAGACAATTTTTTTTTAAATATTTATAGTAACACATTTTGTAAAAGATCTAACACAAATTTTTAAAAATTTAATAAATTTACAATTTTTTCACCAAAATTAAAATTTAATTTTAATTATTTCAGTCGAGTATCTTTTATTAAAATTAAACATAGCACTTTTAAAAGTAGCATACTCATAAATTTGCACTTGAGTTTTCATTTTTTCCAAAACGGTTAGATTTTCATTATACCATATCCTCCTTTAAGCTTCCATTTATACCGAACGTCGCAATATTTGTAAATTTGGAGATTTATTATGTCAAACTACTTATTTTCTAAAGTATTCCGGCACATCACTTATATGTTGTTGGATATATGTTGCTCTTGTTGCGTTTTTGGCATCCGTTTGTTGTTCTTGCAGCGGCATCGGCGACATATTTGTTTGTCGTTGTTGCGGCTCTTGAGTAGTGTAGTCTTCCACTGGTGTTGAAGAATTAATCAGAACACCACCAATACACATTTGAGCTTTTGTCGAATCCGGAGAAAAATCGAAAAAATCATGCATTATTTCTTCTTGAATTTGTGGCTCTTTTCACCTTCATCTGACAATACTTGATCCGAGTTTAGATTTTTTTTTAAAAAATTTAAAATAATAAAAAATAAATAAGAATTAATAAGAGTAGTAGGAGGAAAAATATAATGACAGTATTAGCAACTAATTAATTGAAATAGTAGAAATTAATTAAGAGCTGAAGAGACAATTAGAAATTTAGAATTAATTGAGAGAGTTAAATGAAGTTTTGGTGTGGAAATTTTGGTTCAAATGACCTCATATATATATATATATATATTGTGAAAAATTACAACACTATTGATCAAAATACCTTTGAAATAGAATTATTTATAGTTGTTGGGAAGGGTAATTTAGTCCAAAAATTTGAAATTTCCAGCCAAATAGCCCTTAATTTAACGCTTGGCCTGCTTAGGCTTGACGAGCTAGAACCATAGTTTGGCCCACCAGTTTGTTGTGGGCTGACCAAATAGTCGCCGAACCTGAAGTTTTGGTGGTTCGACCTAGCGGTTCCTAGTGAGTTCTTACAGTTAGTAACCTGAAGGAGCCCCACGATTCAGCAGATTTGGTTCCAACGGTTCGGCCCGACGAGTTTGAAAAAAAAATTACCAAAGGTTAATTGGAAGGTTGGCCGGACTTTGACGGTTCACGGGCCACAATTTTCTTACCCCTGAACTGGACCGACCCTTCTCCGGTTATGGGTTGGGCCAAAGACGGGTTGGTTTTGGTTAATCGTCTGGCGATTTTTCTTAGCCAGCCCGACCTATGGCCACCTTTAAGTTAGGTAGATCATTTTGGAGATTTGTGCTGTCAGACTTCAATTTAGCTGCACGTCAGTCGCAGCTCCTGGGCTGGGTCATGATACCACAACCTGTCCTAGTCAAATTTTGGTTTTTACTTGAGGTGGGTCCATTTACAACATAGCTTATCATAGTCAGCACGCTGGGTCCATTCACTCCATAGCTCGTCCTAGTCAGCACGCCACGTGGACAAAAACACCACCATTTTGGTCCACTTAACTAACCTGAGTAATTAGCAAATTTCATTTTAGTCTTTTTTTTTATAAAAATGTTGAAATTCTCCTCAACTTTAAAATTTATCCTATATTTGTAACAGTGTTAAGATTGTGTAGAAATTGTGACAATTACAAAAATTTGTGATGAATTTGTTATTTAAGACCAAGATAGTTAGCATAGATAAAATGAAAAATAGAGATCTTAGCAATTTTGGTCTTTGGAAAAATGAAATTATCAAGTTATGAGTATTATTTTGGAGAATGAATTATTATGAGAAATATAAAAATTACTAATTTAGCTTGGAGATGTAGGTATAGAAGAATTAAAGTTAGTGGTGGTGCCAATCTAACTGGTTGGGGGTTCAAAAAACATTATATATGTTGCTGCTGTAAAAAATAAATGGTGTCAATATCACTGTTTATACACTATTTACACAGTGTTTAAATAGTTTACAAACCAAAAATAAAGGAAAAGAAAATTTGACACCGCCCCTAATTAAAGTTGTTATAGAATTGTGGTTAAAAATATAAAAAATCTCTCAAGCATTTTCATATTGTTGGAAAAACATCTAAAATAAATTTTCTATTCTAAGCACCCTAATTCCCATAAATTTTATTATAATGGCACTCTATTGGACTTAATTGAATAAAATATTTCTTTAAGTGGAATCCTTTGAATTAAATTAAATGATGGTTAAAGGAATCACTTTGTCATATCATTTACATTTGGCTAATGGAAGCATGCCATATGTAGTGATTTGGGTTGATAAGAGTTAACCTACTTTAAACTCTCTCTAGCCAAATTAAAATACTAAGATTAAATGCTTTCTTTAGCTGGTTGGGGCAAAATAATCTCCTTACCGATATGGAGAGAACAATGCTCCATCTGTATGGCTGATGTGGAAATTGAGCTCCAATGCTGGAGAGAATGCGCAATTGTTAAGGTAATTTCTTCTTCCTTTGCAAGGATATGGAGACATGGATAAACAATAACATACAATAAATCATGTCAATCTTATTTTTGATTGTTTGCTGACAATGGTTGTGGTGTAACAAGAATATTTTCGAACCAAGCTTCCGTAGGCCTATGAATACCATCCGTCAGGAGCAAAATCGGGGGTGGGCAAGGTGGTCAATTGTCTTGGTTCAACGTCGAAATTCTATTTATATTATGCCACTTGAATTTAGAATATATATAATTTAATGTTAAAAATATAAATGATGGAATTGGACTTGATGACAGAAAGTTACACTTTAGACCTTAAAATTTCTAATTTGAATGATTTTGCTATTGCTATTTTATTTTATTTTTATGCTCCAACAACAACTACTTTCAAATTGATTATATAAAATCATTTTTTCAAATTGTCAAAATCACAATATATGTTTCTCTCTTTGCTGCTCTCATATATCGAATTACAATCTATCTCACTTACCGTTCACCAATTCATACTCCTCTATAAGTTTACATTAGCATTATTTGCTTCATGAAAGTTATAATTTGTCGTTCTCATGTTAGTTAATAGCAATAATTTTGGGCCGTTGATATGGTCTTTTGTTTACCATTATTTACTATTATCACACCCCTGCATGTGAATTTATCATTCCGCGACTGCCACCAGTTTTCTCCTCAACTATACTAAGATGATGGAAGATATGTGTGTATTAAAATGTTTTAGGTGTAGTTTTGTAAACGTGGAATGGGCCAGGTCCATTAAATATTTTTCGGAATCCAGTCCAACATCAAGCCCGTGAAGGGCAATCCAACAGTTCTCGTTAGATTAGATCCATCCAGACCCACCTTTGTCGTTGAGCAGCAGCCTATAGAAGTAAGTAACTTGTCAATTACACGTGGCAAATTCTAGAAGGCACATCTGTATTAACTGAATTGATCGAATTGTAGGTCCCATCCCATCCCATCTCGCTTATCCACTTCTCTTCTCGTGTATTCCAAATATCAACCTGCAACAACAACTAAAAAAAACTACTTTTTCTTTTCATATTTTAAAATTAAAATAAAAAATAAATACATAGAGATTTTATCTCGCATCAGCCAGCGCTCTATCTTCTTCTTCTCTTTCTTTTTTTATTTTTTTTAAAAAATAAAGTTAAATCTGGACCGCGAACCAAGCTTCTTCTTCTTCTGGTTTTTTGCCGCTCTGCGCGTTCCCGCTGTATTTTTAACAGAAATTAAACCCTAGATATCTTTTTACTTTTTCTTCAATCTCTATATTTTTATATTTTAAACTTGTTTTTTGTTCAATATTTGAACCTAGTCTAGATCTATCTGAAACACCTTTCCTTGTAATTGATTGATTAATACTTGGCATTTCTGTTTGTATTCCATATAGAATCCCTCCTCTCTCTCTGGATTCGGTTCCAAGAGTTTTTGAATTGCTTTTACAGGCTCTGTAGAGAGATAGGCGTTGAAATTGCACGCTGTAAAAGGTGTTGGTTTGGTTCTTTCAATATAATTGATTTGATTCAGCGGTTAGTGGTGGTTGGATAAGTTTTTTGGTAATGCTTTTAATGTCACTTGTTGATTTGGGCAATTTTGACGAGTGCGGATGTTTGTTTTTCTAATCTAATATTCGTTATCTTTGTTATTATCCATAGAGGAAATTGAGTTCAATCGCATCTGAATTAGGGTTTATTTTATTGGTATTGGGTGTATCTTGAATGCTTGGCTTTGCAAATGGGAGAGGGAGCAGTTTGTGTGGATGTTTCGACAGAGAATACGTCGAGAACTGAATTGAAAAGAGAGCATCATTGTTTGGTTGATGATTCTGAACCTGAACCAATTTCTAATAAGAAACAAGCAAAGGAAGCTTCAAATGAGGACGTTAGATCTGAAGTTTCGAATCCTGTAATTTCTCCCAAAGAGAATGGGTGCAGTTGCCAGGATATCACTAGTCAGCGAACTCATGCGGGTGCTGGTGAGGTTACATCTTCTTGTTCTGGGCATTCGAGTCCGTTAGACATCCTTAGTGAGGAGGGAGAACATAATGGCGAGAGAAATGCCTCTCATAATGGCACTTCTGATTCTCTCTCTACATCTCATGTTGTGTTGGAGATTCCTAAGCATGCTAGTTCATCTGGAATTAGGAAGATTACATTCAAGTTTAGCAAAAGAAAAGAGGATTACGATCCTGTGGGCAGTGATATAGGTCAAGAACAATTTTGTAGTGAAGAACATAGGAAACAGTACTCTGCTTGGGCTGACTCAGGTACAGAAATGCTTCATGGTGGAGATAGATATTACTGCAATCCCAATATGGAATTGAAGATGTCTAAGAAGGTTGTTCCAAATAATTACCCCTCAAATGTCAAAAAGTTGTTATCAACCGGTATCCTTAATGGAGCTCGGGTGAAATATTTTTCCCCTGAGGTATTCAATTGCTAGCTGATCTTTCTTATTTTATTTTATTTTTAGTGCTGCATAATTTGGTAAGTACATTTAATTTAATGAATTTATGAGTCTCGCATGTTTTCAATGGCTTTACAGCACAAGCTGGATGGAATTATACGGGATGGTGGATACTTGTGTGGATGTTCATCATGCAATTTCCTGAAAGTAAGGGGAAAAAAAACTCTTTATGCACAGGCATCTGTTTGTATTTTACTACTAGTTGATTGACTAATCGTGTTTAAGCAGGTTCTCAATGCTAATGAGTTTGAGCAGCATGCTGGCTGTAAAACTAGGCATCCCAACAATCACATATATTTAGAGAACGGGAAACCAATTTGCAGCATCATTCATGAGCTAAAAGCTGCTCCACTTGGTGCGTTGGATGAAGTGATAAAAAATGTTGCTGGGTCATCTATAAATGAGGAGTTATTTGAGATTTGGAAAGGTTTGATATATTTGATTTATTCTCTATCTGTGTTTCCTTTTTGAGGCACAATGGATAACTCTAAGATGCATGACGTTGGGAAAGATTCTTCCTGATGCTTATATTACATTTTTAACCAGCCAACAATTTTCTGCAAAAATAGAACTTTGCAAGATCATTTATATCTTGGCTTACGTAGAATTTTTCACATAATTTCATCTATGCTTATTATACAGCTAGTTTTCAACGTCAAAATGGAATGGTCGGAGCAGATAGAAAATGTTACAGTATGCTTCCCTGTTCACCTTGTTCGCTTGGAAGGTAATAACTTACAAAAACAAATTCCCATTTTGGTTAATCATGTCAAATTATTTGCCAAAAATTCTCTGTCCTCTCTATCCCTCGTTTTTCCCAATGCAACTTAGAGCATGTTTCCCTATTGTCTATGAATCATTACGTGTGGCTTATTAGCCAGAATTAGTTTCTCTGGCTTGGTTCTCTTGGAAAACGAAACTTGTTCGGAATACTTGAACTTAGTCTGGATGAATGAGAAGAATAGTTAGAAGTAATTATTTCTGAAAATTGAGAATAAATTCACTTTTAGTGACGTTTCTCCTAGATTTAAAGAGCACAAATAGAGAACATGCATTCTGAGTTTCTTATCTTCAAGCTCTTCCCAATTTGACCCGGACTTGCTTTTGTATTTTAGAATTATTTTGCTGAATCAGAAGAATTGGTTATTATTTCCTGCAAAGTTTTGTACTTGGTGAGTTGGTGGTGGATCTTCTATGTTAACCTTGTCGCATCCATTCAAGGAACATATTGATAGACTTGTTCATTCTCTTCTCTGACTGTAACTGAATGAATGATGGAATGAATATTCTGTAATTAAAGGATAAAAAGTTGAAAAGCAAACTAACCTCTGCTTCTCCTTTTATTTTGTCAATTCTAGCAAATATTTACAGAAAAGCACATGTATTACCTTAATTGGAAGGCTGATTTAATTGGCAATTATTACATTTTGGATAGACCATTTTTTTTTTTCAAATCGAAAAAATGAGGAAAAAGATTTATTTTGTATCATCAGCGTTGGGAAAAATTGTTGGCAGATGTGCAGTTAGGCCAAAATTGACAAAATTGTGAAGGCTTTGATTTTTTCTTTATCATCAAGCTTTTATAAAAATGACCTAAACGCTTGGGTCTGTTTCACTTTCGAGGTTATCCAATCTTTCTTATTGGGTGGGCCTTTCCGTTGTGTGAAAGGCTAGATTCGGTCTACGTTTGAAAGGGCTAGCTTATCTCATTTTCTTCTCCTTCGAGGCTTTCTAGGGTTTGGGGCAGAAAATTTTTTGCTTAGTTCTTGTACGGATTGGTGTTACAGTACTTATAGGCTATCGCATGTGAACAGAAACATTATGTTGTCTTCTTTCTGAGGACTTTCTAGATAGATCCATCTTTGTCCTCTTTGTGAGTACTCTCTATATGGATCTAGGCTTGATTGTTTTGGCTAGCACATTAGATTGAATTTCTCAACCCTACGGTTATTTCCCTTTTTCATTTTCCTTGATGTGCTCATTAGATTTGTTATTTTACATCACCTATCTTTATTACAATGTATACTTGAAACACTCGTCACTCTCTTAAATACTGTGTGTTTGTGGGTGTGTTTTACTCCTTCATGTGTGCCATACAAATGTATCTGCGTCTTGCAGATGTGTTAATGAACAGATCTAACTATTTATCTGTTGATAGATCTTTTTTTAATTCTTAGCAAGAAGAGTGTTATGTGCCTCTACATTTTTGTTTATATCTTATTTATCTATATATTAATTAGTGAAAACTTTTTACTTGTTTTCTTGAATCATCTTTCTATTAATTGTGTCGAATCCATAATTTCCATCTGTATATCTTTTTAAATCTCATTTTTATGCTGTCTGCAACTGTTTAGTTGCTTAAATGTGCTTATTTTCATCGTATTGACCTTCTTTAATATTGGAAGCATATATGAATTTAATTTAGTCACCCTGATTTTGTAATAGATATGTTGACCACTTGATTTGCTTTTAACCTGATATCCTTGAGTATGCCGGAAAAAAAAAAAAAAAAAAACAACTGATATCCTTGAGAACTGCACTGTTAAGTAGCATTTCACTTGTTATTACCGTATGCTTGGCTAGCCATTCAATTAACATTGAAAGTGCATTTTTCCTTAACCATTTTTGAGGGTTTAATTATTTTGAGACTGCTTTCATATTTCTGTTTAAAACCATACTTTTGTAATTGAAACAGAAATAGTGATGATGTGAAAATAAGTTTCTCGAAGGCCAAGTTAGGCTTTGATGCCTCTTTCTCTGACTTCTTCCATTCTATTCAGCTACTCAAGTCAAGGATTAGACGAAAGCTTTTCCCCTGCTTCAAGCTACTTTCTGCATAACAATTCATTTAGACAGCAAAAATATATGGAGGTCCCAGAAGAGCACAAACGCACAATAAAGAGGTTCCCTCTCTCTCTCTCTCTCTCTCTCTCTCTCTCTCTCTCTCCCTTCTTGATTTGTGCTGTATTTCATTCAATAGATTGTGGAATTTTTGTTGTGATCGAGTTTATGTGGGATGGAATAATGCTTGTAATTTTAGACCTGTAGGCCTCTAATGGACAAACAAAGTAACTAATTTGTGTTTACCTGCATTATATTTGTTGCAGGCCCAGTTCATTTATGCAACAAAAGAAGACAACTGAGGCAGGCACCAAGAGAAGGTTAAATTTAGCTTGTTTACTCAGGTTTCTCTTTGGTGGTAAATTTATCTTTTCTCAAATTTTATAACTCAGAATTTCTTGGTATGTTGGGCAGAGATAATGATCTTCACCGTCTACTTTTCATGCCTAATGGTCTTCCAGATGGGACTGAATTGGCATACTCTGTTAAAGGACAAGTGAGTTATTTTATATACTTTTTTCTAGATGACATATATCTAGCGATATGTAAATAATCCAATTATGTCAATTTTTATCTTTAAAGTTAACTGATGTATTCTTGCAGAAATTGATGGCTGGTTACAAGCAAGGAAATGGTATAGTCTGTGATTGTTGCAGTAGGGAGGTAAGATAATCAAGTTGTTTACATTTATTAGATAAGCTTCATGAGAAAAGAGGAGGTTTGTCATTTTCACTTATAACAATTTTTGTACATCTGCTATTTTTATTGATGAACAGATTAGTCCTTCGCAGTTCGAAGCACATGCTGGGATGGCAGCCAGGCGCCAACCGTAAGTGGCCTGAAAGTAGTTTGGCACACAAGCATTGAATTAGATTCTTTTTGCTAAAGCACTTTTACCATTGTTTGGCAGCTATCGTCACATTTACACTTCCAATGGTTTGACTCTTCATGACATAGCTGTTACACTGGCAAGTGGGCAAAATGTTGCTACTGGTGTGAGTGATGATATGTGTGCAAAATGTGGTGATGGAGGGGATCTGATCTTTTGTGAGAGTTGCCCTCGAGCTTTTCATCTAGGTAGATGCTTTCTGTGTGCTTTATTAGTTTTATAATGACCTTTTTTGGGTTTGATGGTTGTATCATTTGCATTTAAGCAATGCTTGTTTTTTCATATTGGTTCCCCTTGCATTTTTTCAGCATCTGATGAAATTTTGTTTCTGGATTCATTAGATCTGCTTTGTTCAGCTTCTTTTTCCTTCACTGTCTTATTGTCTGGGCTAGGGTAACGTGTCACACCCTGTAATCCCTATCTCACTTTTCACTGATGTATGTATTTGCTGCTGCTTGTGATGATCCACAGTCTGATTATTCTTCTCTTTAATACTTAATCCTAGGAAAACAGATCAAATATATCTTTTCTGTGAGATCATGGACTGCTGTAAATTTCTTTGTTCTTAACTTGAATTTGTTTCCATCGCAGCTTGTTTAGATTTGGAATATGTTCCTGAAGATGTTTGGCGGTGTCCAAACTGTATTAAGTCTGGACATGAAGGCATCACAAAACCACTTATTATTCGATTGAATCGAGTTGTTAAAACTTCGGAGGAGGAAACTGGTGGTTGTGTTGTTTGCAGGTCAGTTCCTCCAGAAGTTCTATACTATTCTACGTTTGCTACTACTGAAATTTCTTTTTGCTTTTTATATATTTTGGTGGATAAAATAATATAATAATAGCACTATATGGATGAAAGCTAAACTCTCTTGTTGATGTGAAAAAGAATGCATTAATGGGTAGCAAGGGATGGCAACCCATGCAAAATAGTGGAGAACCTTTACAACATGGAGAATTTTCAAAATTTATGGTTCCTTGCGTGTATATGATGACTTTCAATGACCTTCCTGATGTTCTCAGTCAATTGAGTTAAAAGAACAGACAGAGACTTCCTTCTGATGTTCCCTCCATTTGACAGAATAAATAATAATCAATAGAAAATTAGAAATAGGAGGGATGAGTTTGAAATTTTGTTTCCCTGGTTTGCACAATTATGTACTCTGCCCCAATTCCAAATCTTTTACATAATAAAGCTCATAGGGATGATTTTTAAGTTTGGTTTTGTTTTAGAGTTGACATTTGTCTTAGTTCAGAATTACATTTGAAGTTGACATTTGTTGTAGTTGTTTGTTCGAACTCATAAATTTGAGTAAGGGAATTTACTCATCTAATGTACTAGTTACTTTGTTCACACCTGTAATTGTGTTTCTTATGTTTATCAGGGCTCATGATTTTAGCACTGGTACCTTCAATGATCGAACAGTTATCCTTTGTGATCAAGTATGATTTGTATTCTATTTTCAGCATTTTTTTTTCAGATTTTGATTTTTTTTTTGTGTGTATATTTCTTACATGACTTTCTTACTTGTCAGTGTGAGAGAGAATTCCATGTTGGGTGCTTGCGGGAGACTGGAGTTTGTGATCTAAGAGTAAGTTTGTGTGATATTTAGTGTTTAAATTACATCAAAGAATCTGCCTAACAGCCAACTTTTGTTGTAAATATCATTACAGGGCCTCCCTGGGGGAAATTGGTACTGTTCTAATGAGTGCAATAGAATCTATGATGTTCTAAGGGATTCTGTTGCTAGTGGAGCACAGATGATTCCTACTGTGCAGTTGAATGTAATAACTAGAAAGCATGCTGAGAAAGGATTATTTTCTGACGAGCAATCAAATGATGTTCAATGGCAAATTCTGATGGGGAAAAGTCGTTCTACGGAAGATCTTAAGTTATTGTCAGCTGCTGCTTCAATTTTTCGAGTACGTTCTTTATAGCCTGCCGGAGTTTTTCTCTCTCCCCTGAAACATAAATATGATCGTTCTTTTCTCATTTGCCTTTTTCTTCTTGTTTATTTCATCTGCCTATTCTGTTCATGTGAGTTATGAATATTGTTTTCTAGAGGGAACCAGCTTGTAGTTTGTCATTTTTGCGCTTTATGTTCCTATGATTAATTAATGTAGGTACAGCTTGTACTTCCTTTCCACCCTTCTTATTTTCCAATTAGGAAAGTCCATTTCATGGTACCTGTCCCTTGCTTTATTCAGACATGCAGCAAATTATGATACAGCTACTGCATGGAACCGAACCTTTTATTTGTTTTCTTATCATAGATTGTCACTTAGTTCTCATGGACAATTGACACAGCAATTTTTCTTTTTTGCTCCTATCTGAGTCTCATGTAGATCACATGCCTAATTCCTGAGCCTTCCACATAATTATATTTATGTTTAGTCAATTATATTATTCAATTTCTATAAGGATGAAGAATATATGGTCCTCATTTAATTAAATGTAAAATTTAAACCATTTGAAACTGTTGTAAATTTTTTATGACAATTTTGTGATGTTAGTTTTTGATTGGTAAAGCATTGTTATGATTCACTACGTCAGCTGGGAGTGTGGGAGGTGAAATATGGAAGTCTCGTTGTTTGTCATATTGTCAGTTTGATTTGAATGATATGTGTGTATTCCTAGGCCACGGACATGGCATATAATGATGCTTTGTTCTCCACTTACTGGAATATCATCACAAGTAAAGTTTTCTGCTGTGGGATGACTTAGTCTATGTGTAACATCCATATTACTTGTAGTGTTTGTACTCAGTGTGATTTGTCTTATAGATGAACTAAACAAATTTAGACTATGTTGTGCATATTTGCCTAACTATATGCCTTTTCTTGGCAGGAGTGTTTTGATCCTATTATTGCAACAACTGGTCGTGATTTGATCCCTGTTATGGTCTTTGGGTAATTTGTTCTTTTATTTCTTTTTTCTTTGTTGCTTATAGTGAGGTATTTTCTTGCATGAACTATCTTACTAGAAAATACAAATATATTTTTGACTGACCTGAGCCCACTTCAGAGCATCTCTTTCTGGTCTGCTCATGGTATTCATGATAGTTACACATACTTATACGTGAGATCATGTTGATGCATGTTAGCATTCCCTTCTTTGAGGTGCCTCCCACTGGCATTGCCTTAAATCAGTGGGGTCAATTTCATTTTTGATTAGCGGTGGTGTTAGAACTTGAAAATTTGTGCCCATTTTGTTGCACATGGCGAGGGATTTTCTTTCTATGAGAAATTTATTTATCTTTATTTACTAGGTAATAAATAAAATTCATTCAGTTGATCCAAACAATTACTTATACATAATATTTTGGAACAAAATAATTTGATGGGATTGTGTGTGCCCAATATCATATACACAGTGCCACTCCTTGAGTGTTATCATGTTAGCACATTGTATTTGGGGGAAAGATAGCGGCCAGCTGTTTATTCACCTTTATGGTGATATATGTGCACTTGCTTCTTTAAGTTGCACTGGAACTTGAATCTTCTATTTCCATCTTTGCACATGAATACCCAACTACCTGTATATGAGTGGATATGTGGTGTAGCATTTTTGTTTCTCATGTTAGATTAGCTGGTTGCACTATTGACGTCATGGAACACATCTGCTTGTATAAATGAATCAGCTATTGTTAACATATCTATTTAAGATAGCTCCCAACTCTTCCTCCTTACTTTCACCTCTCTCTTTGATATCCTCTCTGTCTCTTCTTCAAATAAGGTTCCTTGCCCATCTATTCTCTAATTTTCTGTCTCCAAGTTTGGTCTATTGAGCTTGTAACAAACTAACAATTACATACGAGGTTTGGGTGATCAGTCATATAGAGATTAGGAAACAAATAGTTGGATTGTCTAATTATGGAAGAATGTTGAAAGGATGAAGTAAAATGGATGATTGCTTGTTTCTTCCTGGCATGAGATTTGAAAGGAAATTAGAAAATAAAACCAAGAATAGCATGGATCTTTCCAACAATATTGGGAGAAAAGTGTTCCCCTCTCTTGTGGGAAGGAAGAAAAAACTGCTTTCCATCTTTTTTCTTCCAATCTCATTTCTTTCCTGTACTGTGATTTGATTGATCATCAGGAGGTGAATTGTTTATTTGGCCATGTTTCATTTTCTTCTTTTAGTTTATATTGGTCTCTGTATTGTCTACTTCAAATTTTGGGGTCATTTTGTCATTCAAGATTGGAATTTCTAACATAATTATTGTGTTCAAACTTTTTGCAGAAGAAACATTTCTGGCCAAGAATTTTCGTCAACGTTCTGTGTGGTATTAATTGCAAAGTATGCTACTTTCATGAAATGCTGCCTTTAGTCTCAACTTTGTTCCCACTTTTCATTTTTCAGTTTTATTGACTTGTCCAGGACATCTCTGGAATCTAATAATTGCTGCATGTTTAATGAATCCACAGGAATGTAGTTGTATCAGCTGGTCTTTTTAGGATTTTTGATAAGGAGGTTGCGGAGCTTCCTCTAGTTGCTACAGGTAGAGAACATCAAGGAAAAGTAAGTTTTTCAATCTCTAATTTTATATGTACACTTATTTTTACAAAGGTTATCTACCTTGCTGATGATCTATACTTTTCAATCCGCAGGGTTACTTCCAAGCATTGTTTTCCTGCATCGAGAGATTCCTTTCCTCCCTGAATGTGGTAAACTTGGTGCTGCCTGCAGCTGAGGAAGCTGAGTCAATTTGGACTAGGAGATTTGGCTTCAGAAAGATGAGCGAGGAACAAGTAAGTTGTCTTTAACGAACACCTCCCATGAAAAGTAAAAATATTTCCCCTCTCTTTTATTTTTCTGTCCAGGGATGAATTAAATGTGTATCATATTTTTTTTTTTTGTTTTGCATGGAACTGAGAAATCGTTGTGTTAGTAATGCTTTGTTTACGAGAATGATTATGAAAGGAATGATCTAGACTCAATTTCATATTGTGTTTGCCTAATCCAACTCAATGAAAAATTCATTTTTTTTGTTGAATTGTAGCTTGGCCCATGTGTCCTTTGTCAAATGATTAAAAAGCAAATGAAATTCTCTGTTGATCTGGGGCCCTTTTGGAACAAATGGATTCCACAAATTTTGTGGAATTCATTTGTAAATCCACTTTCATATTTGGAAGACAAAAACAAAACTTGAATTTGAATTTTGAATTAGTTATTTCAAACACATTGAACTCGTATGCAAATTAGGAATTCAATTACAAATGATTTCTAAAATCCTTATTCATTCATTCAAATGGAGGTTAGTATTTGATTTTGGGTAGGTTATGTTTTCGCAAAATCGTTTTTCTTGAACAAACATTAATCTATTTCTCTTTTCTCAGATGTCAAAATATAGGAGGGAGCGGCAGATAACAATATTCAAGGGCACATCAATGCTGGTGAAGAAGGTCCCCCAGATATTTGAGCCCCCAGAAGTCAATACAGATTTGTAGAAACAAAGCGTGAAGTTGGATGGTTTTTGTTTCTACAACAGTTGTTTTCCTGTAATATTGCTGCGGTATTTTGTTTCCTAGCCGGCAGGTATTATCAAGCACTTTTCTTTTTCCCAGTAGAATACTATGGTGGAAAAAAGGGCAAATCCTTAATAGGGAAACGAGGTTATGTTCTTATAAAAAAAAGAGCTCATGCAAACTTTTTACAATGCATGCATGCTGCATAAAGTCCATAAAATTCAGTGTAATTTTTAGGATTTAAAGGTTTGAAGTTCTGTAAATCCCCTCTATTCCTTTTCCGATAATTTATATATCCACCAGAATAAAGTGGTGGTAAGTGGTAAGATGTGCTGTTGTTCTAGATGGCCTGGCTGGAGGCATTTTCTTTTGAGTTTCAACTGTTAGAAATTTCATTTATCAAATACCAAATCATCTTTATCCTTTTCCAAATTTTGAACTCGGCTTTCGCAATTAAGTTCATGAAAATGTTGGTTAATTTAACATTTAGTTTGTATCTGACTTGGATGTGTTGATTTGAGTGTTATTTTAACAAATACAATAAATTATAAATGTGTTATGAGTTTTTTATTGCTACTACAAACATGTCAAGTATAATTATTTTACTTTTTATGTTGGAGCATATACAAATTTTTATAATATTTAGACTTGCAACTAATTTATTAGAAAAAAATAAAATAAGAAATTGAAAGAATTTAAATCATGACAAATGGATGCTTATGTTGTTATAATGCTTCATGAAAAACATCTTGAAATTCAAGCTCACAAACTGAGCTAGACTTCGCAATTTCAATCGTAATGAGTTCCATCTTATATGTGAATTTTGAATAAAGCTCGAGTTCAGTCTCAAGTTTGCAAAATTTTTAATAAATACAATTTGAACACATATTTATTTGAAGTTTGAGTTCAAAAAATTTTGACAAATTGAATATATAAATATATATTTATCAGTTCAACTCAGCTTATTTATAGTCCTAAGTGCAAATAAAGTAAGTACTTTACTAACGAATTTCTCTATTATAGAGTACTAACCCGTATGAATGCCATCATTCATCTATTTAGCAATTGATATAATCATATAGCATCATGAATGGCAAGCGTAAGACATTTTTAAAGTAAATTAACTGACTAATTATGGATTTGTCTAAAGCAATTGGTATCCTTTGTTTTATAACAGGAGGCTTTAACTTTTTCGTACAGTTGAATTTGAGACATAATATTTCCTTGCTCTTCGATAATAGGAACCATGTTTGCTAAAGTGTCAAACTCAAGACATAATCTCATCATCAAATTACATCTTTTGGGGCCGTCTATTCTTTGTCCATTCTTTGTAAGTGAATTTCTTTCTCAAATTTGGTTTTTGCTTGTGAATCCTACTAAAACTAAGAAATGTGGTTGCAAATCTTGTCACAACGGTTCTAAATATCTCCCTTTGTCCAATAAAATTTCTTATATATTATTAACTCTTGTTGAACAGGAAGATATATAAATTGAATTGAATGACCGTTTGTAACTATTGAAATTTATGGGTGCTTTCAGAAAAAAAATTAGAAAATTTAAATGGTGGATGCTAGAAAAAAATAAATTTGAAATATGGATGAAATTAGAACTTACACAAATTTAAATTGCGGAACATTAATTATCTGTTGTCGTTTCACAACTTGAACTTGCGAAACAATAATTTTGTAAGTTCAAGTTGCGAAACTCCCTAAAGTTTCGCAATATTATATTGCGAAATTTTCAACGTGTCAATTTTTCATTCGTTGTTTCCGCTAATTACGTGTTTAACATAATCTAATCTACCACTAACTGTTCGCTGACTCCACTTTCGCAATTTAATCTTGCGAAAGTAAGCTTGTTTTGTAATATGATCTTGTGCAGTTTATTATTCCGCAATATGATATTCACAGTTTAAATTCGGTTATTTTTTTGATAAATGATTGGAAATTTACTTTAAATAAATGTTACATTTCAAAATATTAAATAAATTTCATATTTTTCAAATATTAAAAGAGTGTCACTTTTTAATTACCGGTAAACATGCTTATTTACTTTTATAACATAACTTAAAATATGTATTTACTAAAACAATTGTATTGCTAATATTTCAAATTTATTGAGAGAGAGTTATTATAAATTGTCGAAAAATAGACATTTGTTTTGTTAACTTTCCCCTTCTATAAATTGCAACATGAAATGTCAAATACAAGCAAGAGGGTGTAACTGGCAGGTCGTGGTAAAATTGCATCAAATAGGGTGAGAATGTGAAATGGCAAAAATTTCATTGGTGCTTTTCAAAGGCGGTTAAAATTTAAAGTGACCCAAAAATTGATTTAAATTTGAAAGGTGTTGCATATTTATTATGCAATATGAAAGTTAAATTTAAAAAACTAAATTCAAAATTCTAAATTCTTATAATTTATATACTGTAATAAATTCACATAATAATTATACAATTTAGCACTAAAATAAT
Source organism: Croton setiger (assembly GCA_948099555.1). NCBI lineage: Eukaryota > Viridiplantae > Streptophyta > Magnoliopsida > Malpighiales > Euphorbiaceae > Croton > Croton setiger. The sequence goes on from CANUEY010047875.1 coordinate 49,491, forward strand.
AAAAATTAATTAAATTACCATGCAAATACACCATTTAATGTCCACTTCTAAAATTTTAACAAATTTTTCTAAATGAATCAAAGTTCCGCAGTAAAATAAAAGCGATCCTCTGTAAGGTTCGCGGTAGCTTTTGGATTTTTCATTCAGGGCAAACCAAACTAAACCCTCTGCTTCTGCTTCCTTGAAGAACTCTTCCCGAATCAATGGCGTTCGCTTCCTCAATTAGACGAGTTCTGATTGGATCATCTTCATCTTCTTCTACTCTACAATCGCACGTCCTGTATTCAACTCTCACTTCTCCTAAGCTTTTCGTCAGCGGTAAAACATTTTTTTTCAATCTGTTTCCTTTACCCCTAAATCTCCAATGGATAAAATGTTGAACCATTCAACTTTTCCCATTTTCGTAATTCATAGTTTTTGATATTTGGTACAACTTTTCTTTTTTCCTTATGCATTTATCTTTAAGGTAGTGAGATTATGTGAACATTTGAATTCGTCTTATAATATAGAGCCAAAAGATTTATTATTTCTGTTGGATGATATTAGGCGTTTCTGGAAGCGATTTATTTTTAAATGGTTTTTGTTAATTGTTAGTATACTCTTAGTCTTTAAGTCTAGTTATGTTGAAACACCAATAATAGAATTATGCAAGTAATATCAAAATGCCCAAGTATACAGATATCAATCTTTTGCCATTAAAATGAACATTAAGGTAATTGCCTGCTATAGTTCTATTTGTTATTACTATGAGACCATGATTTCTGCATATTCTAGTACTTCTATGCATCACTTTAAAATACTTTATGGCAATGCAAATTATGTGAATTGAGGTTATGTAACATAGTTAAATCAGTATATACTCTCCCTTTCATATAGGAAATCAGTATCTGTTAAATATTTGCTAATTGTCACTCTTCCTTGTTACTTTGGACTATGGGTTTGTTAAAAGTTTGGCGAGAGAAAAGTTTGAGATTGATGACCAAGAACTAAGACACAAGTAGAGTGTATGTGTTGGTAATTTTTTGGAAACATATGGAAAAAAAGTGAGGGAGGTATCTTTAGAGTTGCAGCTGCTACAAGTCCTATAGGTTGCTCACCTTCAAGTCAGGTAAACTTCTGTGTTTTACATGTCGGAAAGAAAAGCAATATGAACGTACTTTTCCAAGAAACAAAAATTAAAATCAACATTATGCTGTTTACCTGACAGAGTTCCTTTCTGCACTTGATTAGGTTTCGGTTTGGTTCATAATCTGATTAAAATAAGCAAATATTCAAGCAACTCTGCTTGCAGTGTGATGCCAACTACATCTTGTTTGGGTTGATTAACTTTGATGGCTCTTAATCACTTATTGCTCAAATTCCTCTTGGAGTCAATTTTAATTGGTATTCAGGGTCTTGATTTGATTTGGTTGTGATAGATTATTTGTATAGAGGTAAGAGATTTATGGAATTAAATCCCGAGATTTTTCCTTTCAAAAAAAATATCCTGAGTTCTTTGAAAAAGCTTGTTCTTTTTATCAAGGGTGTTATTATTGTTTATGGAAGTAAATAGTCTTACCTAAACCTGTTCAGCAGATACTCTTAACTGGCGTAATGATGAACCATCTCTTGAAGTATCTTTTATTTGAAGAAGTGTTTTAATTGCCCTTGTCTAATTTTCTTTGTTTATTGACGTTTGTTTCTAGATATTCTAGTATCTATACCTTTTTGTTGTTGGCTTCTTCTTTTTTCCCATATTCTTAGAGGTTGCTTCTACCATTGTTCTAGCATTAAGTTGCAGTTGTCACATTCATCTATTTACGTGTGGTGTTCATTTCTGAATCATAATGACCTTATTTCTTGCTCTTATTATTTGACCAAATATCCAGATTATGCCCTCAATTTTTTTTTTTTTTTTAATATTTGATGTCCTTTAATCTCTTCCTTTCAGTTCTAGCTCATATCCAGTCTGTCCTTGATGTTCATTACAATAGACATTTGTATATAACCTTTAGTCTTCTACTGTTCATGAATGTTGATCTTAGTTTCCATTTGACACATAGTAAATAACAATGGACTATTAATGATAATAGCCAGAGTGATCGAGTAGCCTATTTCAAAATGGAAGTTGTGAGCTCAATATAAAAAATCAGTATTGGGGAAGAATGAAATAAACATTTTCACTGATGCTTTTCTTACAAAGTTGGTACATCTTAAGTAGAATAACAAAGATATCTGATAGAAAGTGACGTCAAAACAGGAAAAATGCAAGTGATAAACAAATAGGAGCTGAAATAAAATTATCTTATGTAACTTGATAGATAAAATCTTTCTACCCCTAAGTATTGCCAATTTAACAGAAAAACCATTCCATTAGTTTGTCATTGTTATGTTTGATCTAGTTATCTAAATCATTGTTCAAGTGCAGCAGTTTACAATTTTAAGTGATTTAAATATGATACTTTGGAACTTGAATGATTCTTTGTTATGGGGAAATTTTGCAGGCCTTTCGAGACTAACAACCGATGAGAAGTTAAAAGAGGCATTTTCTTCTTTTGGCCAACTCGTTGAAGGTAAAGTGCAATATAAATAATCATATATTGTTTGTAACAGTACATTTTCGGATGTTTGTCTGATTTCATTCGTTGCCATTTGGATGTATCTCCAGCAAAAGTCATCGTGGACAGGGCATCGGGAAGATCAAAGGGATTTGGATTTGTGTCGTATGCAACAATAGAAGAAGCTGAAAAGGCTAGGGAAGGGATGAATGCCAAATATTTGGATGGATGGGTAATTTTTGTTGACCCTGCAAAGCCAAGGGAGCAGAGACCGCCTCCCTCATCTGCACCGGAGCCTACTGAAACTGGTTACAGAACAAATAAGACCATCGGCTGGTGCGGGTGATCACAAATTTGCACTTTTTATAAGCCAACCAAATTGCATTGTGGAGGGAATTGATTAATTCATGGAAGACAAGGATAAATTAATTGAATTTCCCTGCTGCTGCTGGTTTGTTTTTGAGTCCCGTCGGTTGAACATCCACCGATGTGGCTTATACAAATTCTTCATATGAATTAATTGGAAGTGATCCTGTAGACGACATTATTTTTTTTTTTAAAAAAAAAAAAGGCAATCGGCTTGTCTTAATTTTCATTTATTTTTGTTTCCTATTAAGTGTTTTACTGCTAGGTTATAACAAAATTAGGTATTGATTTGAAATATTAATAGATATTGCATTGAATAAACATTTAGGTTTGATATGGAGGGAGTAGAATCTTTGAAGGTCAAGTGTTTTTGTGAATATCTCTTTGGTCAATAAGCTTGCCAAAACATTTTGTTTCATTATTAATGTCAAAAACCACAACTGCGCTAATTAATTTTGAACACTCAAAATTTAGCTAAGGCTAATGCACATATTATTTATTTATTAGTAAGTTGAATAAATTTAAATCATTAAAATCATAAATCTATTTCATTAAGAAATATATTTTTTAATTATATTATTAATTAATTTTACTAAAATATGAATTATAATTTACAATAATGTGACAAGAAATAAATTTAACAATAAAACTATTTGGCTCAATTTGAGCTAGCTCAAAAGTAATTTTACCAATATGAAAAGTCGTTTTTATTCTTTATAAGATATAGTTGGATGTTGGAGAGAAGAGTAAATGCAATTGGACAAAAGAGTAAATGCCAAAAAAATTTACACTTTTGAGCTTAGCTCAATTTGCGCAAATAGCAACACTCTCAATTTAAATCATAAAAAAGTTAGTCTTTATTTAATAATTGGCTTTCAGTGAAGAAAGAATATTGAATATTTCGTATAACGAATTTACGAATCGAGATATGAATAGTTTGGCTATATAATAAATTTATGAATTGGATAGAAATTGATAGAATTAAATGGGGGAAAATAGAATGGGTTAATTTAAAAAATTAGTACTAATCAATTATCTTGATTAGCTTTGATCCTTATAAGTCTTTGGTGTATGGTATTTTTTGATATCATAATAAATTTATGAATTGGATAGAGATTAACAAAATCATAATCAGCAGAGCTGTTTTGGTATATGGTTTTTTTATTCGATGTGAGTTGATACTATTATAAATTTATGAACGGATAGAAGTTGACAAAATCGACCTAAATTTACTTATACTTGGATTCAATGATGTATAAAATGCTAATGATGGATATTTGTCTATTTTTCATATATTTTATGGTCTTTGTTATGTTTAATTAGTGTGTTTTATTATATTTTGTTATGTATTTTATTTAATTTTCATGTTATATTTATTTTTAGTTTAATTTAGTTATTTTTTATGGTTTTTATATGTGCTTTGTGAAGGTAATTTTGCAGCATATTATCCAGCTAAATTGGGTCATGCCATTTCTTCGAATATATCCCTCACTCTGATTTTATGTGATCATGTCTGCCATATTTCTTTTATAAAGTACTTTTTTTTTTCTCTTAGTTGTAAAAAAATAAATAAATAAATTAATATGCCTTCAAGTCTCGTGAACAGAGCATTAGTTAATTACTCATCAAACTCCTAGCTTAGCTTATTTAGATTATCCTTAGCTTCCTTAGAATCTTCACTACTTGTTATTTTATTGTACTACTATGTTTGATTATGTTGATTTTGAATGTCGAAAATGAAAATTGCTTTTCTGAATATTTAGCAAAGCTTGTGCTTTTTGACTTCTATCAAATAAGGAGTCTTTTTTCCCATTTAGTCCATTAAGTAAAACTATGGAGTTTTAATTGGGAGCCAAAACGAAATTGTTATGGATCAAAATGAAATTTTAAGGGACTGAAATAAAATTTTTAGCTCATTCCCAAAGAGAAAGGGACATGTTAGGTAATTTACCAAGTCACGCTAACTTTTCATTTTCTGCTTCGATTAGAGCAAATGAGGACATGAAAATAAGGTACTGGTTGAGAGCACCAATGTGATATTATTTTTGTCATTCGACCATCGTAGCATTATAAAATTTAAGTTTAAAATTTTTGGGAAAAATGGCTCGGAAATGGTATTATCAACTCTGCACTTCTGCTCAATGAATGGTGTTACTTAGTGTTAAAATGTTTGTTGCTTTTTGGGGTTCCCAAATCCGGTCTCTGATTGAATTTCCGACCATTGTCGCGTTGTGAAAATGGTGAAGAAACAGAGGTAGAGGGATACAAATGGAATTTTAGAAATGTTTGAGGGTCATTCTGAAATTAATTGGTCAAAGTTGGAGCAGCTTATAAGAAGAAAATAAAAAAAGCCTGAAGTTCCAGCTTCTCCATTTCTCTGAATAAGCAGCTTAATTTTGGTAAATGAGTTTTGCCAAATGGATTGTTTGCACTACTTATAAGCTCAAACCTCGTTATAGCGTAAAAACATTGGCAAACGCCTTGTTTGTAACTTACAAATAGGAAAATAATAATTACTAATTTCCAAACAAAAATACAAGCCATATTGAAACTGAATTTAAATATAAATAAAGTTAAAATCCCAACCATTCAATACTTATACATAAAATATCAACCGTTAGATCTAAGTAAAATTTTATTGTGTTTGATTAGCCGCATCCACCATCCCGAGGCCTTCTCTCCAAGCTGTTCATACTCTACGAACATATTCTTCGATCGCTGCCAATGATTCAAAATCTATTGCCTTTTCTTCTGTTTTTGTCATCCTAACTCTCGTTTCTGCATTTCATCTCCTCTTTAACAAAAACCTCCGTGCTTTTTTCGATTCCTTGTTTCGTTTCTTTCAGTCTTGCTAAATCCTCTTGCCGTAAACTAGCTCTGGTAATTTAAATTTCAAAACTTGTATTTATTTTATGGCAATTTTTTTTTTTTTTTTTAATCTTTGAGTTGAAGGAAGGACCATTGCTGGCTAGTTAAGCCAAAACCATTCATAGTTTTTTTAGATTCTTTTTATAATTTTTTAGTAGTCTGTAATAAGAGATTGTAACAACAGTTTGTTAAAGTTATAGTTATAAAGTAAAATTAGGGTGAAATTGAATTGGAAATCACTGTTTTTTAGCACAGTGAAACAGTGATTTCCGATTCTCTGTTAATGTGTTTATATATATTCTAAGGAATCAAATCATTCCATTTCAGAGAATGCATTGTTGTGTTCCTCACTATGTTCCCTTGAAATTTCCAGAACTTAACACTTCTAAGGTCTGTCACCAAATTTAACTTCCTATTCGTTTCTGAGAATTCAAAAACTGACTGCAAAGTTTGTTTATTTATTTATCTATCTGAAATCGTTGGTTTTGCAGATTCCGTGCTATTTTGCCTTGACTAAGAGAAGTAAAGTATTTACAGTTGCTTCTAGCACCAATGAGGCATCCAATTACATTCCTGCAGCTCCTATTTTAATCCCAGAAGGGCCATGGAATCAGGTGAGGTTTTGTTTTTATTATTTTTTGGTTTGTCTATTTGGGCTAAACTTTCTATATTGTTTTGTTCAGAAATGTTCTCTGCATTGCATTTGCCAACAAGTTTATAGATCCTTTTTATAGTTTGCATTTCAATATCTTGTGAAGCAAGTATCTATAGTTTGCCAATACCATTTATCGGGAAAAGGAAAATGTGCTAAGACTTGCCTTTTCATTTATTGTAATACCTTTGAGTCCATCGTGTGTAATGGGTTTGTGAACAGAAGTGGACTGGTAGTTGAACTTTAGCACATGGTTTTTCACCATGGGTGCCAAAGCAAAACATGTTGTAGCCTTCCCTGCATATTTTGTCCTATTGGAGCTCATTGTTAGGATTTTTCTCGCATGTAAGGCAAGGGACTTGGCTTGAATACCAGATTGAAATTGTGGGTTTTGAGGATTATATTAACATGGCTTTGCAACCCTAACAACTGTGCTGTTATCATTGATTTTGAACTTATGGTAGTATCAAACAGAGTCAGCTTCTCCCACTCTAGGTTATTCATCAAAAAAGTTTATTACATTTCTTTTTCAATGTAGAGAACAGTGATCATTTGGAAGAAAGCAAGAGTTGAATAATTAGTTGATGTATTGGTAGAATCATGGGGCTGTGTCCGACATTTCCTTTTATTAATATCAGTCTGTTTAATTGGTACTTTCAGCTGTGAAATTAACAGTTTTCAGACTCTGAATTAGATTCCTGGGGGAGTTACTGCTGCTGAGGGATTCAAAGCTGCAGGTATCTATGGTGGATTACGTGCCAAAGGAAACAAACCTGATCTGGCACTGGTCACTTGTGATGTTGATGCCACAGCTGCAGGTTTAGCTTTATTTTGGTGCCTTTGTCTGTACTTGTATTAGATTCCATTGCAGTGATCATATTATCACCTGGCTGGTCAGGTTTAGCTAATACTGATATTTTATTATCTTCGTAAATATCTCACTTTCTCTATGTCCAGGGGCCTTCACTCTTAACATGGTTGCTGCTGCACCTGTCTTGTACTGTAAAAATGCATTAGATATTTCTAAAACGGTATGCTGGAGTAACATTGTGCATCGTTTCGTATGAGTCAATAGCCTTGTAGCTAATTTTGTATATTGTACTTTAATGGCTTTGTTTGCCTCAGGCACGAGCATTGCTGATAAATGCTGGTCAAGCAAATGCTGCAACGGTAAAATTTCTGTCACTCTTGCAATTCTTTTTCCCTTTGCCATATAAATTGTCTACAAGTTGTCGTCCTCGATTTGTTTTATACCTTTTTCTTTATCCAAGTGCAGTTGGATTTCAATAAAGAATGTTTGTGTCATATTGACCATATAGCTAGAACTGAAATTTATTTACCATTTTCATGAATGGTTAATGTGAGACTGGAGTTTCTCTTTTGTGGCTAATATATTTTCCAATTCCAGGGTGATGCAGGCTACCAGGATGTTCTAGAATGTGTTGATGCTGTTGCCAAGGTATGTATTGTAATGTTGAATGTCTCAACCTCATTCAGATCATTTCTTGCATGAATTTATTACACTTATTATATTGTATTGCCATTGTTTCAGATACTTAATATGAAGCAAGAGGATGTGTTGATCGAATCTACAGGTGTAATTGGTCAAAGAATAAAAAAGGTAAGAAAGATGGATGGTCTGTGTATGTCGCTTGTTATACTGGTTTTATTGATGTATATTCTACAATAGAGCATGACAATGGCATATGCAGGAAGCACTTCTTAATGCACTTCCAAAATTAGTGAGTTCTCTCACATCAACTCTTGAAGGGTAATTTTCATGTTTTGAATATTCAATTTAAAAGTTTGATAAGCTCCCATTCCACATTTTCTTCTAATTTTAAGTATCATTACAGAGATTATTCAGCAAAAGATCATGATCAGTTTTTTTCATTTCCCATGGATGTGCAGGGCAGGTTCTGCAGCAGTGGCAATTACAACTACTGACCTAGTGAGCAAGAGTGTGGCAATTGAGTCCCAAGTATGTTTTTATTTTCTATAAACCTTTATGCATAGCAATAGCATCACCTTGTACATTTATTACTTTTAGTTTGAAGGGAATCACTGGATGATATTTGAACATTTTCATCTATAATCAATCATCAACATAAAAAATGCCCTGACCCATTGCTTTCATAAGAACCTGTGGTCATGCCAGATCCTGATAGTGGTGGAAGTCTTTGGACTGGAGTTAGTTTGTAGAGTCAATCGTCAATTATTTATTGTTGTCTATGATTTATATTTCATCACTTCTTACCATATTCAAGTGTTCCTATATACTCAGTTCACTGCCTCTAATTTTCCTTTTTGTTGGATTTACTCTTTACTTAAATGAAAGTTTTATATAAACTTTTAAGAAATGTCGATTCTCTAGAGCATTATTCCTTAAGATTTGGAGCTTTTGAATTGGAATTCGTTAGAAAAAGATAGCTTATTTACAATTTGTTGTATGTATCAGGTTGGAGGCGTAAATATAAGAGTTGGAGGAATGGCTAAAGGTTCTGGGATGATCCACCCCAATATGGCTACCATGTTGGGTGTACGTCCCCTATATCCTTCTTGATTTTTCCATAAGCGTATATTTTCTTACATTAATCAAGAATTATTTCTCAGGTAATAACTACTGATGCCCTTGTCCAAAAGGATGTTTGGAGAAAGATGGTGCAAATCGCTGTTAACCGCAGCTTCAACCAAATAACAGTATGGTACTCTTTATCCCCATCAATTTCACGTGACCTGTTGGTTTTAATAAATTGGAAAGGTAGCTATGGGGTCGTTTGTTTAAGTTGAATTCTAAATGTTCAATAACAAGAGAGCTGAATCATCTAAATACATGCATTTTAATTTTTGACCTTTCAATTACATTAAATGTGTATATTCTACTAATTTTTTTTAAATGGTTCAATTTATTTGAGCTGATTGGTTGTATGAATGTTAAACTTTACTTGGCCACAAAACAATAGGTTTTATTAGTCTATTTTGTTCAATACATTAGAAAGTTTCAACACTACTGAAGATTGAATATTTATATCAAATCAATATATTATCAGTGTTTGACCAAAACCAGAATTTACAACCTCCAGACCTTCCTTTTGTATGCATAGTGTTCTCATATATTAATCAATTTGTGATATGCTTGCTTACAACAATTATTGTTGCTATCAAAGTTTTTCTCTACCAAATCATTTTATTAATTTCCATTTTATGGGATTATCTGTCTGTAGTTATGTATTTGATTGGTTAATATTGGTTTTGCGACAGGTGGATGGAGATTCTAGTACAAATGATACAGTGATTGCTTTGGCTAGTGGGTTATCTGGATCAACTTTAATATCATCTATTAATAGCAATGAAGCAGTACAACTTCAAGCATGCCTTGATGCTGTAAGCTTGGCTATTATATATCTTATTGTGCTGAGATAACCTATGATTGTTGTAGTTCTTCTGAAATGAACTTTCTAAAATTGCAGTATCATTAGTTCATTACTTTGATTCCCGTGTCATTCTTTATCTGAAAGTAACTCCCTTTATGCAATGACCACTAACTTAACCCATTTTCAGTTTTTCCTGCGCATCTCATTGATCAGTTGGTCATATGTGCTTTATTACTGAAAGCTTCATATCTAAAATTTTTGCATTTTTTTCTCCCTGGATAATGTCTTGTCTATGTAATCACTTATTTTAATTTTTCCTTGGTAGTGAAGTTAAAGACACAAATCACCTTATGCCTGTACATTGCTAAGGTGGGGCGTCTTCAGTGAGGCACTGGACTTTGTGCTTCCTAGGCGCAAGCAGCAGAACAATAACCATTTTTGAGGAGTTTAAAATCTTATAACAAGTTGAGAGGTTTCTTTTTTTGATGTGTACATATATTAGAAAGCTTCTCCTAGCTATTAGCCATTAGTTTGGTAAATTTAATTTAGGAAATCTAACTTTAAAAGTTGTTATCTTCAATAAAAATATCAAATTACTTTAAGTCAAATGTATTTTTAGGAAGTCTAAAGAGTCTTTTAGGTCTTCCTATTTCATTTCAAGTCAGATTCCTCAATAAGTAAAAGACTACTCCAAACTACAAACAACAGTCAGAGTGAAAAGAAACATTAAAGCAGGAAACAAAAACTTCAAATTACAATGTGTGTATGTTTTGCTTGTTTACTTTCTTTATAAGAATGACAAGCTTAGTTTTAGTGTACACCTCTATATGTTTGGACAAGAACCTTTTTTGTGCCTTTGCCTTAGGTGCCCGCGTTGCACAGTTAACCACCTTGGGTCGTTCATACCGAGTAGTAGTTTCTCAAGTTTGCTCAGATGTGATTTGACTTTCTAAAATGGTTGCAACTTAGATCAGATGATGTGCTAATGCTAAAATCAAAACTCTTCCATCTGACAATTCTTAGGTGATGCAAGGTCTTGCAAAATCAATAGCTTGGGATGGAGAAGGAGCTACATGCCTAATTGAGGTATGCATCTCATTTTTAAGGGTTCCTCAAAATGGTTTTTTTTTTTTTTTTTTAAAAAAAGAAAAGAAGAAAAACAGAGCCTTTGGAACACATTTATCTTTTCATCTCTCCTGTAGAATGAGAAGAAAACAACATTAAAATCTTGACAGCATTCAACCAGGATAAACATCTATCCATTATATTGTCATCTCATGTTAATTGTGACTTGGATGCACTAGGTTACAGTTTTGGGAACAGAAAACGAGGTGGCAGCAGCAAAGATAGCACGCTCAGTGGCATCATCTTCACTAGTCAAGGCAAAAATCCCAACATATTCATTTGGTATTTCAGTTTAGCTATGTCTAATTTACTGTAAATGATGGTGGCAGGCTGCAGTATATGGCAGAGATCCGAATTGGGGACGCATTGCTGCTGCTGCTGGCTATGCAGGGATTTCTTTCCACCAGAACAACCTCCGCATTATGCTTGGGGAAATTTTGTTAATGGATAATGGACAACCCCTTGCATTTGATAGGTGAGCATTACCGAAATGTGATATTCTCAGTAATTCATTTTTCACTTATTTTTATTTCAAGTAATCGAATTTACAACATCTGCCAAATGCAAGATCGCAACAGAGTTTATTCTAAAGCTAAGATAATACATTAGTAAATAAAATATTTTAGGTGTTTGGTTGTTGATTTTCATGAAGAAATGTGTTGGGGAATTTGAGTTAAGTGTTTCAATTAGTTACATAATTTGCATACTATGAAATTTTGGAACCAAGGATTTAACATGGATAGTTAAAATAAATAAACAAGCACAAAATTTTACGATGAAAAGGGAAAAACTATAGTGACCAACAAAAATGATTCATAATTTTTTGCATGAAATGAATGGAGTTTTTATTAGTTGGAAAATCCGTCCATTGATTATACGTACTGCATTTTCCTAGTTGATTAAATCAGATTATCATTTTGGTCAGTTCATGCAAATCTAAAATCAATTAATGTGGATTCAGTGTAATTCATTTCATTAATGTGCATTTTTTTTTTTCAGTTCAAAAACTGATCTTTATCATAGTTCTCTATTTGAACTTATTTTCTATATATATTTTTAACCTGGTTTGTTTCTGTCATTTACCCTATTTAAAATTTTCATTTTTTTAAGGACCGTATTTAAATTATTGATGGGTGGTAATTTGTAGGGATGGTGCTAGCAATTATCTCAGGAAGGCTGGTGAAACTCATGGTACAGTTGAAATTCAGATTTCTGTTGGTAAGAATCTGGAAACTCCGATCATGATCGGTTTTTATGATAACTCTTTATGCTCTGCTACGGATATCGGTTTTGATTTTCTTATCTAGCAATTCTTTGGTATGATACAATCTTTTACAAGTGGTAGTTGAATTCATAGCAAGCTTTAGTTAAAGCTATTTTGTTGTGCAGGAAATGGAAGTGGACATGGACAGGCATGGGGCTGCGACTTGAGTTACGATTATGTGAAAATAAATGCGGAGTATACAACTTAGACTATACCACGACTGCATTTTCAGAATTCAACTTTTTACCCTCAAACATATAAATCCAAGGGTAGTTCCAATACAATATTTATGTATTTTTGTATTGGAACAGAAGAGGTCTCAGCCACAACTTCTTTGAAGGGCATCGAAATTTGCAAAAACTCTTGGTATCATTTTCTTCACTTGTTAAACAAATGTGAAATTTATCATGAAACATGATTTATGGACCAATTTGGTTTATTTCGCTTCTACAATTATGGATGTTGGTCGATTTGGACAAAATTTGATATATTTATCAAAATAAATTATTGATTAAGTTTTCTTAATCTATGTATTGACCAACCGAATGAAGTGATACATTTTGCCAACTCATTAATCCATTTTAAGTTCTCACCTTTTTTTAAAAAAAAAAAAAAAATTGTTCTGGATACGAAGAAGTAAATAACACTTTTAGATGTTATATACATCTATGGAAAAATTTTGCAGGTATTTCTTATTTTAGTAATGATTTCTACGAGAAAAAATTTGTAGGTATTTCTTATTTTAGTAATGATGGAGCCACGTATGCTAATGGGGGCCATGAGCCGGCTGAATTTGACAAGAAAGAAACATTCGACTTTTGTGTTTGGCTAACTTTTTCCTTGCACACTACTCTTTTTCTTATTTCTCATAAGAATTGTTGTTTAAAAAAAATTGAAAATAAATATTTGAACTTTTAATTAGATACATGAAACTGCAGAAAATTAAATATATAAAATTTGATGATATATTTATACTTTTTTTGAAAATTCAAAAAATAATGATATATTTATACTTTTATCATCACCATTATGTAAATATATTTGTGTTTTCATTATTATTCAATTTAATTAGGGTGGCACTATTTTCAAAGCATAAATTTATATCGCCAAAGTAAAATTTATAAACCCTAACTAATTCTTTTGTAGCCGGCTTCTCCTTCTACATTCTTGTTATATAATACTTATTTTCTTCTTGGTCATATACAGAAATTCACACTTAGAACTTTACCCAACTTCTGAATAGAATCTGATACTCAAGAGCTTAGAAACTTTCAACAAATGCTAATAGCCAAGTCCAAAATTTCATTAAATGCCAATTTCTGCATTTGGCCTTTTCTTACTAGATATTGTTCCGTCGAATTTTTATTTCCACTTAAAAAAGCCATGAGTTCGAATCTCCCTTCCCCAGAAAATATCCCCCAATATGTAAACAAATAAGAGACCAAACTCATTTATTATTTTCGTAAACTGTGTGAAAATAATAATGTCTTGAATCAAAACACTACAAATGGTCACAGCACAAACTACATATCTACACGCTTAGATGATCAAATACTAATGCCAGTAAATTTTATATTAACGCTGTAAAAATTAACAAAACAGATTCAACAAAAGTTCAAGTTCGTGGATAAAGGTTGTAGCAGCCACAGGTTCAGATAAAAAATAAGTATTTTATTTATTCACAAAAGCTTAATCAGAATACCAGACGCCATTGCCAACTGCTGCGGAGCTCACAACGCCTCTGCAACAGAGTAGTGAAACTTATTGGGGGATTTCTTCAGGAAGCTACTCCCACAATAGTCTGGGCTACCAACATCAAGCTCTCCGAGATCGTCTCCATCACAGGCATTTAGGGTCTTGTAACCCCTGTCTGACCTCCCCCCAGCCTTGCGGGATTGCTTCTTGTCTTTGCCACCCCCTCGGGAATTTCCTTTCTGCCCTTTCTTTCCATTCTTCTTGTAGTTGTTGTTGTCTTTATCTCTATCTCTCCTTGACTTCTTCTGCTTTCCTTTAACACTGTGAGATATTGAATTGGGAATTGGATCATACACATCAGGAGCCCAAGAGACTGTCAGTTTCCTCGGGGCAACTCCCAGTTTCTTTCGGCCACCTTTCATGGCAGAAACAAGCTTCAAACAAAGAAAAAGGCAAATTAATTTCACCAAGCATAAAATAGGGAAACAACTTCTACTGACATTGCCCCTCAATCAACCAGCTTAAGCTCAGTTCATTCCAATCGCATGACTAACTATTTCTTGAATAATGACATAAAAGGTATTTAATAACATCCCACAGGATTCAAATGAATATCCCAAGCTCATTTACTCTCATTTGGTATAAAGGCGTTGATACAAAATTTAAAAGTGAATGATATTCTGTAAAGCTTCAGGTTTAGCTATCATGTACACTGGGTTTTCATGAGTCAAGAATTCCAAGTATGACACAGTTAACATCAACAATAGCTTACCAGTGATGAATCCTTCGCGCATCCCTCAGAGAACAGTAGCTGCATCGCAGTTTCAGGTTCATCATCTTCATCAGAAGCAGAATTTTCTGAGCGCTTGCTAAACAATTTAGGCCTATATGGTTCTAGCTCTTCATTTCCCTCCTCTGGATCACTATTATCATCTCCATCAGATGCATATGATTCTTGAACGTCTCCTACACACACTGACTTTCCAAACTTGCATTCAATTTCGTCAACCAGAACACCATCAACAGCTTTCCGACCACAGGTCACGTCCATCAAAAAACAATAAACAGCTGCGATAACTCAAACAAAAGGTAAGATATAAAATCACATTTCAATGAAAATAGAATCATAGAATGGCAAAGGGAAATGAATTTTTAAACTTATCCATCACATTAATATATCTAGTTCAAATATCATACACTTCTTATTGTAAGAATCAATTGATTACTGATCATATATGAGGCTAAAATCCTTATGCTACTAATCGAAAATGGAAACAGATAAAGTTACAAGCTTTTCAATGATTGGAATACACTCAATAACATACATTGATAAATACCTTTTTAAAGCTCCTATCAAATAGGTTCTATCAGAAGAGTAGCAAAATCCTCCAAACACGAATCTCTATCTCCGATTGAAATGATTTTCACCACAAATCGATTCAATCTCGAGAAACCCCGTAAAGAACAGCGGCAAATCGTAGAAACCCAGAAAACAAGAACAGAAAAAGAGAGCTAAAAGAGGTAAAGAAAAAAGCGTAATGTTAACTAAGATTACCACGCCGATCACCCTTTTCGAGACGTTTCAAACGATGAGAGCCATGGAACAAAGTCAATGAAGGAACTAAAGGAAGCAAAAGTAATTTTATGGGCATCGAAGGCATTATTTCCTCTGCTCTTCGAAACACCCACCACAATCTTCCTCCTTTACCTCCCTAAACCGTGCGATTACCAAAACCCTAAAACCTTCGATCATAGAATTAGAATGAAACTCAAGATTTGAATTTAAAAAACATAAAAAGAGAAACCTGATTCGATTAGAGATTAGGGAAGACAATCCGTTCAACAGGTAAAAGGGTAAGACTGGGGAGATTAAAATTTAGAGGGAGAGAAGGGAGAGGTTTTGGATCAGACTGACATGAAAATGACGAAGAAAGAAGAAGGTATTTATATGCAAGTATAAAAATAGGAAGGAGTAAATGGATCCAAGGGCGAGTCTTGTGGCTGTTTCTGAGACCAAATCGGAATCGTACACGTCACTTTCACTCCAATAAAACACTGCAGTATATTGTAATTTTTTTATTTATCTTTAAGATATTTGCTTCACTTGGGTTGGGCTTTGGTGAAGGGCCTAGATTTTACTGTATTTGAAGCAAGCCCGAGTTTGTGAAGCTCCTCTGTTACGCGGGACCAAAATTCAGTTTGCATTAATCGGCAGGTTAAGGTAGCAATTAATTAAATATGGTGAAATTATAAAATGTCAGAAGTTATGCTGTTTCAAAAATTAATAATATCAGATGTGTGTTATGATATTAAATTATTATATTAAGCTGTTCTTAAAAAATTATTGTTTTTCGGTTCACAACTCACATTACATATACACAAAAAGCATTTGCACCATACTATAAAACAAGTTTACCCCAATAATGATGTCTTCCTTTCTTTCCATTATTATTTCAATTTTCAACTTGAATTTCCTTGCAAGCCCAAAATAGTTACATTTACTAGTTCTTCCAAACTACAACTATTTCTATAAACGGTACAAATTATTAAATTAATTCAAACTAAAACTCACAAAACTCACAAAATATGATCGTAAACTTCGAATTTGAATTCACAGACAGACTATCAAAATGTATTGAACATGCGTATTGCCTACTGAGAAGTTGTATCATTTTGGCCACATTGGACCATTATCAAAGAGATTTCAGCAAAACCAAAATGATCTCAGTCCTTGCACTAAGGCCAATAGTTAGATGCCGAGTCCTTCAATATGCTCAAAGTTCAAACAGGAGAAAATGAGGAAGAAAAAATGTATTAAACCAATCATTTCAATAGATTACATTCAACCGCATAAAATGAAATTGAAATAAGAAAACTATAGATATAGATATGATGATAATCAGATCTCCGAATGTATAAATCTAATCTAATCTAAGAACTAGTAAATTTGGTAACCGCCTTAGTCCCTTCGGAAACAGCGTGCTTCGCAAGCTCTCCAGGAAGCACCAATCGCACGGCAGTTTGGATTTCCCTTGACGTAATCGTTGGCTTCTTATTGTATCTGGCCAATCGAGAAGCCTCTTGAGCAAGTTTCTCGAAAATATCATTTATAAAACTGTTCATAATCCCCATGGCTTTACTCGATATCCCAATATCAGGATGTACCTGTTTCAACACCTTAAAAATGTAGATCTTATACGTCTCGCTGCTCTTCTTTATCTTCTTCTTCTTCTTCTCGCCGCCTTCTTTTGAGATCTTTTTTTCTGCCTTTGGCCTCTTCTCCGCCGATGCGGGTGATTTCTCCGCCACCGGCTTTTTCTCCGCCGGCTTCTTTTCGGCCTTCGGTGCCATCGAAATCAAAACAACTATGAAGAAATTGAGGGGATTGTAGGAGTTGGAATTTTTGTTCGATAGATTGATGAATTGAGATAGAAAATTTGGATTCTTTATATAGGTAGTCAAAGTTTGTTCCTATTGGAAGATAAGGACTTCAAGCGGATTGATGATATGGCGCAATCTTAAATGTTCGATAAATAGATTTGAGGAAATGAGCGGTGTAGATTGTAATTTTTTTGTGATGGTAAAGTCGTAATACTCCTATAGACATGGTCATGGCCGGTCCAACCGTAAAAACGGACTGATATAGCCCATTAATTAATTGAAATCGGACCGAGACTGTGAAAAAGGTGGACTGGTTCAGGTTCACCTTATGTATGAACCGTGTGGCCCGTCCGGAACTCTAACAGCTCGAATTGCTGGCAAACTCATTGGTTAATCGCTGAAACTTTTCTTTTTTTGTTAACAACCCTGCCGAACCGCCAAAACCGTTTTGCGGGCAAATTACGGTTAAATATATTAAAGCTAAGACAAAGATGAGACATACAGAGAGTTTAGTAACCATCCATCTCCCCAGTATTGCATTTATCTTTTTCTATAAATTTTCAGATTTTTAAAATTATTTTCTGATTTTTTTTTTTTTATGAATTTGTCCCACACATAAAACTTTTTAGTATATTTTATCTACTTTTATAATTTTTTAAAATGAGTTTGACTTGTGTAAAATTTTTCGACCACATACGAGTGAGTATTGTGCTGCTCGAGTTTGACTCGTGTAAAATTTTTCGACCACATACGAGTGAGTATTGTGCTGCTCGAACTTAACTCGTGTAAAATTTTTCGATCTCGTGTTCGAACTTTAAGTGAAAGCTCGACTCGAGCTCATTTGGAAATTTGAAAGCTCGAATTCGATTTGCGAGCTTGGTTCGTTTTAAGGCTCGTGAGCTTAGTTGTTTCATGTTGCTATTCGAGCTCGAACTTGAACTTGTGTTCAAGCTAGAGTTAGTCAAAAATCAAGAAAATTAATTTTTAATGTCGTTTCAGTGAGAAAATAAAAATAGCAGTTTCAGTGAAACAGAAACAAAATAGCAAAAAATGAAGTGGGGAGGCGGATGACGTAACTGAAGCATATTTTTTAGTTTGGTATCAAAACGACATTGTTTTAATAGAGCTTATCAAACGAGGTACTCGCAAGTCTTTTTGAATGAGCTGTTCGCGAGTCTAGCTACTCGGCTTGAGCTCGACTCATTTATTAAATGAGTCTGAATATTCGGCTCAAATTCAACTCGTTTATTATCGATCCGAGTTCGAGTCGAATTTTTATTAAGCGAACACCGAACCGCTCGTGAACGGCTTGTTAGCAGTCCTAAATACAAAATTGTAAGATTTGCATTTATCTTTTTTCATAAATTTTCGGATTTTAAAATTATTTTCTGTTTTTTTTTTTTTAAGAATATGTCCTGCACACACATAAAACTTCTTAGTAAATTTATTTACTTTTATAATTTTTTAAAATAATTAAGATTGAGTTTCATAGCATTATCGGAAAATCATCACACATTTATTCCTAAGCTTTGTACGCATAATTACATATAATTCTTTCAAAATTAATACCAAATACACTTTTTCTTCATTCCTACTTTTCTATAATGGAGTTCACATCACTTAAAGATTTAAATCCAGCAAGAGATAATTGGAACATCAAGCTCAAACTATCTAGTGTGTGGGATTCTTTGAATTTGATGAACTCATCAGTTTAGATCTCATATTTATTGATGATTTACTTTTTATTTAATTTAATTTCTTATGTTTTATAACTTTATAGATATCACTGGATGTTTAATTGAAATTGGAAAGGTCGATGACGCAAGAAAGAAGAGGGATCATAAGTACATTCATATAGTAGACTAGTATCTACATAACTGCATCGTTCTATTATTCTGTTCTTAGGTGGGCGCGTGGACTGCAATTTCTCGCATCCATGAACAGTTCATGTTCTTCCTTTTCCAAGATTTGTTCTTGGTTTCTTTTTTTTTTAATTAAATAGTATAATAATAATTTAGTCCACAAAATTTTCACTAACCTCAAAACAACAAAGGTTAATACTGTCATTTTCTAACAAATTTAACAGAAAATTAGTGAACAAAATTGTAAATTGTAAACAAGAATAAAATTGTAGATTATGTTAAAACCTAGGGTTAAAAATATAATTTTCTCTAATTTATCAGTTAAAATTTTTAATTTATTTATATACTATAAGATTTGAAATTTAATCAATCAAATATAAAATTAAAAAGATAGTTTAGATAAAAATGTTACTATTGTAAATAT